>SKCR01053669.1:0-30174 GCA_019454045.1 Zanthoxylum bungeanum | reverse complement strand
ATTTGTACCGCATAAGGTACACATACCCATATCGTGAATGATCATCGATAAAGGTAATGAAGTAGGAGAATCCACTTCTAGCGGTGATTGAAATTGGTCCGCATACATCAGAATGTATGAGTTCTAATGTCTCCGCTACACGCTGTCCTTTACCTTTGAAGGGTAATTTGGTCATTTTACCAAGTAAACATGACTCACAAGTTCCATAAGGTTTATATTTGAAGGGATTGAAATACCCATCCTTATGTAGCTTAGTTAATCTTGTTTCATTGATATGACCTAAGCGACTGTGCCATAGAAGTGATTCATTGAGATTATTCGAGTTAACGTTGTATATATCAGATGTTGAACATTCTTTGTTAGTTTATAAGACATAGATACCATTATTCAAAATACCATCTCCATATTTTATTTCATTGAAATAAATAGAACATTCATTACAACTTATTAGGCATGAAAAGCCTTTTTTACATAAAGAAGAAATTGAAATGATTTTCTTTACTAGAGAAGGTACATAAACACAACAATCTAAAACGTCTAAAACTAATTCATTCAGCAAAACTAATGATTAAGTCCCCACGCACAATGCAGCCAGTTTTGCTCCATTACCCATGCGTAAGTCAACCTCCCCATGATGGAGTCTCCTACTGTTTCTCAGGCCCTGCACATTGTTACACAATTGAGTCCCACAACCGGTGTCAAGCAACAAGAAGAAGGTTTAGATTTTTGAGAATATAGTTCAATCATATACAACATACCTGAAGCATTGGGCTTCTTGGCCTCTTGGGCTTCCCTAGCTTCCTTGGCTTTCAAGGATCTGCAGTCTTTCTTCCAATGACCCTTCTTTCCACAAAAGAAACATTTCCCCTTTCTCTTTTTTTTGTTCTCCACCTTACCATTGGCTTTAGGTGATCTGGAGCCTTGGCCTTATTTTTCTTTGGGCCTCGTGGCTTCAGGTCTGTACCCGTAAGCATGACAAAGGTTTTAAGCTCCGGTTTCAAGTCCTTTTCTGCTTGCTTTATCAGATTGTGCAATTCTGCTAAAGTAGCTTCTTTATCAGACAGATGAAACTGCATAATAAAGTTAGATAATTCTTTTGGTAAGGACTAAAGAATTAGATCGTGACCTATCTCATGATCCATGATGAACCCGAGGTTGGCCAATTTTTCAATATGGCCAATCATCTTAAGCACATGTCCACTAACAGATCCTTCCTTATATCTTGTTTGTAATAAGACACACGGACACTTGGAATCTCACGGTATGAACGGAAGTTGCATACAACTTCTTCATGTGAAAGATGATGGTTTGAGCATCCATATCTTCGTGAACTTTCTGAAGTTCGTCTGACATAGAGCGAAGCATTATTCAAACTGCTTGCTCATCATCATCAACGTGTTTATTCCAAGCATCAAATTTATCTTGGTCAACATCTTCTGCAGGTTTAGGGGGAAATGGTCTTTCAAGAACATAGAAAATATTTTCTTGTCGTAAGAAAATTTTAAGGTTTCTAAACCAGTCATTGTAGTTATCCCCTTTGAGCTTATACTCATCAAGGATGGAACGAAGTGATACTCTGTTTTCCATTTGAATGTTTGTGAAATATTTTAACCCAAATGTTAAGAGAAAATGTTAACATTAAGAATATGTTTTCATTAATGTTTCATAATAACATGGGCTTTTAATATTATGAAGTTGCTCCCACTCAATTGTTTTAAAATTTTAAGCAAATCGCATCAACCCCAATATGATAGATTTCTTGTGGGAAAGGATCCCATTATCATCATTTCATAACTCTGACTAGGGCCGGTCGTTATAAAATATGATAATTAGGTAGGTTCCCAACCAATTTATGATATAAATCACAATTCCTTGATCATTGGGTTGGGCAATCAAACATGCCATAGCTTATGCTAGTCCTTGTGGACACCCAATCTTTGCCACTAAGTTATAAGACCACGCCTAAGGGTCGCTGTGTCTTATGACTCAAAAAAGTCAAACCATTGTCAATATTATGATTTAGGGACAAATTGGTATTGGTAAGTCTGGTAAAGCCTAGTCCTGCCAATACGGTTTAAGCCATTTGGGTCTATACTTTACAATGGGAGGCAATTTTTAGACTTAAATTATTATTGAGGATTTTAGCAAGTTTAAGTGAATAACTGTCAAATGGATTCCTCCATTGAAAATTCCTCTGAGGGAGGGTGGAGCGAACTCTCTTAAATACCTTACCTCTTAGGCTCTTATTGCCTTGGTGACATGAATAACAATAGATCCTCCAAATTAGTCCAACACTTTAATATGCTTTAAGGTAAGCTTTGAGTAAATGATTAGCTAGATGTCTTCACAGCTTTTCCTTTTGGCTATAAAAAGGTAGTGAGTGAAGGAAGACACCAAATCATTATCTAACTCTAGTAATACCTTTGGTTAAATTAACTTTAGTTTGGAAAGTTTTATTAACCCATTGGTCTCAACCCACTTGTATATTTTATAATGTCTTTTATTATAAACAAGTGATTTATATTTATTAGCATTAAAGGTAATAAATCTCTAAGTTCATCACAGAATAATTACTTAGCTAAGGGATAAGCAATAAACTCTCTATTTCTTAGAAAGTCTCTAGATGCTTGCACCCTAAAATAATCATGCAAATTCTAATCATACATAGAATCATAAAACATATGAGTTTTAATATGTTGGAATTATTTTAGGCATTAAATAACTTTGATTAATAATTAATTATGATATTGCATTTTATTTTATTCAAATAAATTTACTATTCACGTTTTTCTGCAGACGCGTGAAATGTAAATGCAATTTCACAATTTAAATCTTAACCAAATCACACAAAACTTGTTCCTAAAATTAAGTTCAGGGTGTTAGCTTTCCAAAGAGATTTTAAACACCCAATTTCGAGTTCAAATGAGTGAGAACTAATCAAAACAAAAACGGCGCGCTGATACCACTATTGGGAAGCGGCCGCGAGTGCGCAGCGAAAAATAAAAATTATTTTGCCGCTTTCCCTTTGCTCGAGACCCATTTTTTTTTATTATTCTATAAGCCTAGGCATGTTACTATATATTCTAAGCATAAAAACTAATAAAACATGCAATGAACATAAACCTAAACATGCTAACTATCAAAAGAACTCTAATTAAAAAAAAAAGACTTACTTGAACCGAAGTCTCCTCCAGTCCTCCCTCCAATCTACAAGCTTTTCTCGAACTCAGCAAGCTCTTCCACGTTCCAAAGATCCACCCAAGTGTGTGGCCTCCAAAGATGCACACACCAAAGCCAAAACTCAACGGCAAGACTACGCATTGAGTGCACGGGTATTTTGCCATTGGTGATAGCCTAGGCAAATACTTCAAAAATTTTAACTCGAGGTTCCTCTAGTCAATTAGACTTCGGGATCCTCAAAATCAGTGGCTTACTCTTGAAATTTAGAGTTGCTTACTTATATAAACCCAAGATATGAAAGGTTTCGTGTAAAAATTTGTGAAGAATTCTTTGGGTTTATATAGTGCTCCAAAGACAACAAAATTAATTAAGAATCCGATGTGGGATAAAAGCTAATTTAATCTTAGCCATTGGATCTTAATTTAGTGGTTTAATGAGATCATAAAACCCTAATAAGAGTTTGGGCCGAATTGAAATTCAAAAAAAAAAAACAATTTTTTTACTATTCATATGAATAGTAATTTTTTTATTCCAATTCCCAAAGTGCTCCTATCGTCATTCACCAATCCCTAAGCCACTATGGAACCTCATAAATGATCTGTTCAATAATTAAACACATTGAACCATTTATGAACAATTCCTACAACAATCATATATGCTGTTATATTTGTACTGTGGACTGTTAACCATTGATTTCGACTTTATTGTGTGTGACCTTTTGGGTTCCCCTCAAGTTGGACATGAAATGAATCGTGATAATTTAATCAAACATAAATTATCCTCCGATCAGATGGTCGTTTGATTTCAATGACCAAGGTTGACATCTAGCAACATATGATACGGTCCCTCACCTCACTGTATCCCCACCTATTGACCTAGGGTACGAAAAGTGTCTACCTATATGGTCAAGGTATGATGTTGATAATGTCATGAATCGTGCTAACCCAAAAAATCTCACATGATTCTTCCGATATGGCCACGGTTTCAAGCACTGATCACACATATCAACCCGCGAACTGGAATACTACTCTTATAAGAAAATATTATCCGAAAGAGTGGCGATTCTCTGTTGTATCTTTACAAACTTCATGTGTTTCAACAAATGACCCAATCATACCCTTATGACTGGATCTTTTGAACCGGGGAAGGAGAATGTCAAAGTTATTTGATCCACACATAAGATTGTAAAGACCTCAAGTCAAAGGACTAGTCATATAATCGATACATGAAAGTTCTCGCAGACAAATGGGATAAACACTCCATATGAAAACTTTTGGCGGTTAGTTCGATGGAAACGAGCAACTCATGCATCCATGTGATACACCCAGCGGACGGATCTCCGCTAGTAACTATGAGATCGGCTACCCCACTTAAGGGTGGATTATATCATCATGCTAGTCTCTCCGCTTGTGAACGCCCAGATTATTCACAAAACTATTACTAGGAATATTTAAGAGTAATGATTCTCATAAGGTGTGGAAGCCATCGTCTTAATTATTCCAATGGCTTTATTATTGTGTTAACGATTCATATAAGTTATGTAAGACACATATAATAAAGATTTCCATTTTAGTAATTAATGAAAATGTTATAAATACATGTACATATAGTCCATCCACAAGTTGGGTATAGGGCATATCCCTAACAACAATGGTATCAGAGCCATATCTAAGCATGATTTATATTAGGGTTTATATACTTTATTTGGGGATTTTGTGTTTTGAGCATGGTTTTTTCCAAATTGGTAGTTTGGTTATGGTTGGATGATGATGAATTGGATTTGTGCATCTTAGGATTTGAGAAAAATTGATTGAATTATTTTCCCCAAAATTCACCTCATGGCCGAAAATAACCTTTATTATGGTCATGGTGATTTTTTTTAAAATTAGACAGTTGGATGTGTTGTTGGCATGAAATGTATGTTAGATGTTGATTTAATTGGATTGAAATCAAATTGCATGATAATTTCTTGTCAAAGCCGTGAGATATAAGCATGTAGTGATGGATTGATTTTGTTTCAATTGTGTTGGACATGAATTGAATATATAAAGCATGATTAATTAGTTTAATTGATGTTTTGGAAATATTAGTTTAATTAATTAATTATGGCAATTACACTTTAATTAAAATTAATGTGATATTTGGAATGTTATATTAATTAAATTAGTCTTTAAAATTGGAATGGGCTAATTTTGTTGTATTTGGGCTTAATGGGCTTGGTTGGGCCAAGCTTGGTTTTGGACAATTGGATTGAATCCAAATTGGGCCTAAAACCATTTCCATAAAGTCCAAATATAACTTTTGGGCCTTTTAATATTTAATTGGGCCTAATGGCCCAAAATTGATTTTATGGCAAATGGTGATTCCTAATTGGGCTTTGGCATCTTGGATTGGATCCATAATTGCCAAAGCCCATGCCTTAAGAATTAATTAAAAGCCCATTGGACTTTAATTAAAATAGTATCGGATACTAATTGGGCCTTTGAGACCCATTTAGATTAAATTTAGAATCTAAATCTAAAAGGCACTAAAATAAGTGTAATTATTTAATTTGGAATTAAATTTGAATTAGTATTGGATACAAATTAAATTGGATTTAAAATTGTAGTTCGATATAATTCGAGAATACGTACTTTGAGTATTTATTCTTAAACGAGTTGGACTCGCGCAAATCAAATCGTTGTTTGAACATTGGATGGTCATTAATTCAAAGATTAATTAATTGGATTAGATTGATTGAATAACATGCTTTGTGTGAATACTTGGATGTATTTGTATGAATAATGTATATCAGATGGATATTAGAAGGGTGAGGGCAATTTTGGAAATTGTTGTAATAAATTTAGAATTTATTAAATTGGACCTGCGTGTCCAGCCTATTATCTCTTTAGTCTTTGTATTTCTCTTCTCACCAATTCCCCTTAATGTAAATGAGGTTTCTTTAATGTGTTATGTAATTGGGTAGAAGAATGTATAATGCTAGCGGGAGAGAGGAAATAGAGAGATTTGTTCTAGGACCAAATTTGTTATATATCCATCCGCATATCATTATTAATTTATTTTGTGCCTTATTATTCTTCTAGAATGCATGCTTAAGGGTGTATGATGTGACCTAATCAAAGATAATAAATTGGTTGCCAATTTACGCGAAAAACCCTCACTCAAATATTAAGCGTTTTTCCTTCCATTGAGTGGTTCTCTCTCAAGATCCAAGATTGGCATTGGTTTGTTGGCCAAAGTCAAGATCAATGTCCATCGCGGATGTGTTTGAATCACGAAAGCTTTGTTCTCTATCGCATGTCTTGGGCGGTTGTGACTTGTTGGCCAAAGTCAAGGTCACTTCTAGTTCATCGACGTGGATTACGAAGCTTTCCCACTGTCAATGGGTCGTGCTTAACTGGAATCATTAAGCTTGTTTAGCCAAAGCCAAGGCTTAGTTGATTCAGAGGAAAAGGTTAGTAAATATATATTGATATATATCTCAGACTTGGAAGTCCACCTACTAGATCTAGGAATTAGATGAGATCCAATTGATCATAGAGATCTACCTAGTTAAGTTTCATACAGCTTGTTGGCCAAAGTCAAGGTTGTGTGTTATTTAGCGGGATCCTAGCCCACTGGGAAACTAGGTTTCTTGAGTACTCCACAGAGGGTTAGAGGCTCGCCGAAAATTAGTGGGAGGCCAATATTAAATTCGCAATTTCGTTTAATACTTGCTTACACGCGCTCTTTTAATTTATTTATCATTGTTATAAATATATTAGTTGGACTAATATCGAATATTGCTTTCTTTGAACAGTTAGACTGTACAAGACACTACTCCATTTATAGTTTGTTATATAGTTGGACTATAGTAACCATTACATTTTGAGTGTACCCAAAATCATTGATTGGATAGTTTGACTATTGCAATCAAGATGGCTGGAAAGATTAGCGTCATGGACATCATCATTGCGATAATATCTTTAACGGCTCTAATTTTCCAGATTGGGAGATGAACCTCAGGATAATCCTGGGGGCTGAGAAGTTACTATATGTTATAGAGAAACCTATCGGGCCTGAGCCCGGAGTTGAGCAAATAGTAGAGCATGAGCTTTGGAAGACTCATCGTGATGATAAATTTAGTGCTCAATCCGTCATGCTTGCCGCAATGACTCCTCAATTTTATCGTTAGAACAAATGATTGGATCCTTATAGTATGATGTTGAAATTGAAGGATCTTCACAGATTTAATCTTAGATCTCAGAAGCATGTATTGCACAAGAAGCTCTTTCGCTCGCGTATGTCAGAGGGTACATTTATCGAGCACTATGTGTCACTGATGATTGCTGACATCAAACAGCTAGGTCAGTTGGGCATAACCTTCGAGGCTGAGACTTCTATAGATTTGATCTTACAGTCTTTGCCCTATTGCTGGGGCGAGTTCATCATAAACTATAATATGATGAACCAGGAGAAAACTCTTGGAGAGTTATTGGCAATGCTGAAAGAAGCAGAGCTAGAGCTTCTGAAGGGCAAGAAGCGTGAGGCGTACCTTACTTCGACATCCCAGATGGCCAAGGCTTGGCCGAAGGCTTCTGGGGGTGTGAAGAAAATGAAGAAAAATGGCAAGGCTAAATCATCACAGTCTTCTAGGAAGACTAATGACATATCCCAAGACGTCTGCCTACATTGTGGCAAACAGGGTCACTGGAAACGTGACTGCCGTGAGTACAAGGCGGAGTTGGAGGAAGTGAAGACGAGTTAGGCTCCGACTTCAGGTATGTTTGTTATAAACATGTCCACTACTAGTTTTTAAAATTGGATTTTTGATTCTGGATGTGGTACTCACATATGTACTGATGTGCAGGATCTGCTGATTAGCAGGATACTGGCTTCAGGCGAGATCGACCTACGAGTCGGAAACGGGACGAGAGTCGCTGTTTTGGCCGTTGGGACCTATGTTTTGTATCTGCCCTTTGGGCATGTAATTACATTAGGTGACTGTTATTTTGTACCTAGTTTGACTAGGAACATCATTTCAGCATTTTGTTTAACCCGTTGCGGGTGTAACCTTTATATTCTAGAACACTAGGTATTTTGTATATAAAGATAACATTTTGATATGTATAGCAGATGTTAATGATGGTCTTTATTTTTGAATATAAGAATCTCAAACATATAACATGACAAACAAAAGGCTCAAACTAGTAACACAGATGAAACTTATATGTGGCAATGTCATCTGGGACGCTTAACAAGACTCGTATATCCACTCTTTGGAAGAATGGATACTTGGACAGGTTTGATCCAATTCAAATGACGTATGCGAATCTTGTTTATTAGGCAAAGTGCCTAAACACCTTTTAGTGGTAAGGGTGTAAGTGACACTGAGCTGTTAGCCCTCGATCATAGTAACGTATGTGGGCCCATGTCTAGCCAGGCTAGAGGTGGTTATGAATACTTCGTAACTTTTACGATGTTGCATCGCGTTATGGTTATGTGTATCTTATGAAACACAAGTCGAAACTTTTGAAAATTCAAAGAGTTTCGATACGAAGTAGAAAAACAGACGGTAAAAGTATTAAAACATTACGGTCGGACCGTGATGGAGAATACTTAAGCAATGAGTTTCTTGATTACTTGAAAGAGTATGATATTCTTTCACAGTAGACTTCTCCCGAACACCTCGATTGAGTGATGTGTCCGAACGAAGAAACTGAACTTTGTTGGACATGGTAAGGTTAATGATGAGTCGCATTGGGCTGCCAATTTCCTTCACGGGATACGCATTGAACAGTGCAATACTTATTTTGAATAAGGTTCCGTCAAATTCTGTTAGACAGACTCCATATGAAATATGGACAGGAAAGAAACGGGTTTCTCAATCCTGAAGATTTGGGATGCTGGGCATAATTAAATGTTTGGATGGTGCCAAACTAGAACCCAAATCGGATAAGTGCCTATTTGTAATTGGTTATCTTAGGGAAACCAATTTCCACAACCCACTAGAGAACAATAATATTTGTTGCTCTCCATGCGGTTTTCCTTAGAAGAATTCCTAAATGCAGTGGTAAATGGGAGGAAAGTTGAACTCGATGAAAATCGGATTAATACTGTTCCTGGCACTGATCCCCTAACGGAATACGAACAGTTTATCAGGGATGAGACTGTTCCATAACCTACTAATACACAAGACTACGTAGGTCGGAGAGAGTCAGAAAATAACTTAGAGGTATGGGTTTCTGATCTCACCTCATGAGATATTAATCTTATTGAGGAATAAGAATCGGCTACGTATGAGGAAGTGATACAAGGTATTGAATCTATTCATGGAAAAGTTCCATGAAGTCCGAAATGGATTCCATGTATACAACCAAGTTTGGACACTGGTTGATGTAGTAGCAAATGGGTCTTCATGGTGAAGACACACATGGATGGCAACAAACAAACGTACAAAGCTAGGTTTGTAGCGAAATGGTATCGTCATCAACATGATGTCGATTACGACGAAACCTTTTACATGTTGCCATGATTAAATCCATTCAGATAATGCTTGCTATTGCTTCATATTTCGATTATGATATATGGCAGATGGACGTCAAAACCGTTTTCCATAACGGAAACCTTTTGGAGGATGTTTATATACAACAGCCTGACAGTTTTGTCATGCCAAAACATGCAAACAAGGTTTGCAAGTTAAATTGATCCATTTATGGATTGAAGCAAGCATTGAGTTCTTGAAACCAACGTTTTGATGAGATCATAATGGTATATGGTTTCATTCAAAAGGAAGATGATTCTTATGTATATAACAAGGTTAGTGGGAGCGCACTGACAATGATTGTCCTATACAATGATGATGTATTGCTTCTTAACAATTACATTCCCATATTAAAATCGGTGAAAGCTTGGCTTTTCTTAAAATTCTCCATGAAATTCTTGGGAGAGGCAACCTTTATTCTAGGAATAAGGATCTACTAGGATGGATGTAAAAGTTGTTGGCACTCTCCGAAAAATCATATATTGATAAACATGTACGCGACCTGGTATCACATATGCTTTGAGCATCTGCGGTCATTATCAGGCCGATCCAGGTGATGGTCACTTGATTGATGTTAAGAATATCCTTTAGTATCTTAGACGAACTAAGGGTGCTTTCTTAATATATGGAGATGGAGAACTTGAGGTGACTGGGTTCACTGATGCAAGTTTCCAAAGCGATAAAGATGACTGTTAGTCGCAATAAGGGTACATATCTTGTTTGAACAACGGAACAGTGAGATAGAAAATCTTCCAAGCAAGATACTTTTTCCGATTCAATAACAAAAGCGGAATACATTGCTGCGGCTGAGGTAGCAAAAGAAGCATTTTGGATCTATAAAAATTCCTAATTAGATTAGAAGTAGTTCTGTTAGCAGCTGAGCTAGGCTACTGTTGGTCTCTAACATTTGATGCATGAAAAAATGTGAATACAAAAGAAAGTATACGGAAACATACTCACATTGTTGGGTTTGTAGGATGTGTTGAGAACAAAATTCCTCTTTGAGAAATGCTCCAAGATCCTCTTTTTGAATTTGTGTGTTGAAGCTCTAAGCTTTGAGATGGAGTCCAAACTCTAGGGAATGTTTCCCTAACACCTTTGTATGATCTCTTTAAGTGCTAGCTTTGGAAATTATTGCAACAAAAATTTCCCTTTTGCCTTTGGAGGCTCACGGCCAAGAGAGAGTTTTGGGAGGGAGAGTGGTTTTGTTTATGTCTTGTGTTTTGTTTCTAAAACATAATAAGTCTAATACCAAAATTTGTAAAATGGTTTATTCAAAACCAAAAACAAAAAGCGTTGAGAGCCAAAATTGCAATTAATGCTCTCAACCACCTCCATCACCAAAAGTGACTTGTGTCACATCACTCAAAGTTGATGTGATTTCCATCACAAAAGGTGACTAATGATGTGACTTGTGATGTGACTTGTGGGCCCCATTTTAATTCAAAATCTGAGTGGGCCCGCAAACACATTTCGGGCTCGGGTTCGTTAATTCTGAATTAACGAATTTTCCGTTGCGACGTAATTAAATCCAATTTAATTAAATAATAGTGCCTCATAAAAGTATTACGAAAGTCGCTCGCGAATTAACTCAAAATTAATTCGTTCGCCCGAATTAAAATCCAATTTTAATTCCGTTATGAAATCTAATTTCATATAATATATCGAATATATTATTTTATCGATTAATTCCGAATTAATCATTCTCCCTCTTCTAATTGAGTTTTATCCCAGATAAAATCTCACCGTAATTAATCCTAGATTAATTTTCTCTCTCTACAAATTAATCCAAGATTAATTATGTTCGAGTCGTACGTCATCGGTGAATCTTCGGGAAGCGACCCATGAGATCCCTGGATATGTTGGCAGTAAATTCGATCGTCGGACTATCCGAACACGTGCGTACCCGGTACCACATTCTTACCGATTTACAAGACATGGTTGGCTTCTAGCAAAGCATCGTGCCAATCCAATTCTCCAGAAATATTCTTTAAGGAATATATAATCTATGTCAGGAGTATTATACGTAGTATTGCGTATTACGATCCAGTATCGATATCACATGCTAGGCCTAGGGCTGGAATTGTGTCTGCCCCATATGAAGCATATATCGGATCTCTGGTAACTAGTCTCTATAATCAGATAATCATGACCTAGTCATATTATCCCGATGACTGCAGTACTAAAGAGTACTAGTTCCGTATCCTACGTGATCATCATCTCTATATGACTGGAGTGATACTTCCATCTTGACATCACACCCAATACATTACGATTGTCAATATACCCAGAAGAGGCATACACAGAACCTGTTAAAGCCCCGAATGACCAAAACCAAAGTATACTAATTGTCGTAAGTATTAGCGATGCAAGTCTCAGGTTAAGACCAAATACACCTACCCTGATTCGGATTCCCATAGACACATAGTCATACTACCAATGGGATTCTGAGGGGTCTATCCAGAGCGATGCTGTTTCCGTACCATCGGTAAACAGAACCTCCTATCACACTTGCATAAGTATCCAACACTTAAATATATGAGAACTATGCCATTATGCTCCCACAACGCGCACAAGTGCAATACTAGTCTATTCTGTATTATCGATGTCCAGTCTCGATAATACTACGACTAGGGATATTTAATGATTAAACCTTAGTGGATTAATATTGTCTCATATCTTATTAATCTGGTACTAATCATATGGACTTTTATCATTTATATATATCCCGGTAATCGAATTACAAATGATAAAAGAGCAATTTTCTTTGTCACATAGTTAATTTGTACAACAACACCATGTTCTGTACAAATAGTGATGTTATGGGTCATAATTGTCCAACAATCTCCCACTTGGCCTATATCCAATCACTCAAGTGTCCTACACCTGAACTATGTACGGGTCGCTCAAACTTCTGCTGAGAAACAGCTTTCGTCAGCGGATTTATAATGTTATCATCTGATGAGTTTTATTCGATCATCACATCGCCATGATGTATGATCCGATGAATCAGATGAAATAGTCGAAGTATATACTTGGATCATTGATGAGACCGCGGTTCCTTAGCCTGTGCTGTAGCCTAGCTCAGCTGCTAACATAACTACTCCTAATCTAATTAGGAATATTATAGATCCAAAATGCTTATATTGCTGCCTCAAATGCAGCAATATTCCGCTTTTGTTATTTATTTGGCAACAGTATCTTGCTTGGAAGATTTCCAGCTCACTGTTCTGTTATCCAAACTATATAGTACCCTTATTACGACTTATATTCATTTTTTTCGGTTTAGAAACTTGCAACGGTGAACCCAGTCACTTCAAGTTCTCATTCTCCATAGCTTAAGAAAGCATCCTTAGTTCGACTAAGATACTTAAGGATGTTCTTAACATCAATCAAATGACCATCACTTGGATTGGCCTGATTGTGACTCCTTATGCTCAAAGCATATGAGACACCAGGTCACGTACATATATTTCAATGTATGATTTCTCGGAGAGTGCCAACAACTTTTAGATCTATCCTAGTAGATCCTTATTCCTAGAATATAGGTTGTCTCTCCCAAGTATTCTATGGAGAATTTTCATGAAAGCCAAGCTTTAACCGATTGTATTATGGGAATGTCATTTCCAAGAAATGATATATCATCATTATATAGGACAATCACTGTCAGTGCGCTCCCACTAACCTCCTTATATACACAAGAATCATCTTTTGTTTTGAATTAAATCATATACCATTATGATTATATCAAAACGATGGTTCCAAGAATTCAATGCTTGCTTCAATCCATAAATGGATCGATTTAACTTGTAAACTTTGTTTTCATGTTTTTGGTACAACAAAACCGTCAGGTTATTTATAAACATCCTCCAAAAGGTTTCTGTTTAAGGAAAGCAGTTTTGATGTTCAGCTGTCATATTTCATAAATGAAACATGCAGCATTAGCAAGCATTATCCAAATGGATTTAATCATGGCAACAGATAAAAGGTTTCGTTGTAATCGACACAATGTTGATAACGATACATTTTCGCTATAAGCCTAGCTTTGTACGTTTGTATGTTGCCATCCATGTTTGTCTTCCTTGAAGACTCATTTAGTACCAATAGGCACAATGCCTTCCGGTACATCAACCAGTGTCTAAACTTGGTTGGTATACATGGAATCCATTACTCATTTCATGGCACTTTTCCATAAAAGGATTCAATACCTTGTATCACTTCCTCATACCTAGTCAGTTCGTCTTCTTCAATAAGATTGATATCTACATGAGGTGAGATCAGAAACCCATACCTCCCAGGTTGATTTCTGACTCTCTCCGGCTTACGTGGTTCTTATGTATTCGAAGATTATTGGTACAGTTTCATCCCTGATGAAATTTTTGTGTTCCATGAGGACTCGGTGCCTTGAACCGTATTAACTCCGATTTTCATCGAGTTTTACTTCCTCCCACTTACCACTGCTATAGGTATTCCTCTTAGGAAAACCGCATGGAGAGCAACAATTACATTGTTCTCTTGTGAGTTGTATAAGTACTATACATTGGTTTCCCTAGGACAACCTACAAAATAGACACTTATCTGATTTGGGTTCTAGTTTGGTATCATCCAAACATATGCCCAACATTCCCAAATCTTCAGGAATGAGAAAACCCGGTTTCTTTCATGTTCATATCTAATATGAAGTATGTCTAACAGATTTTCATGGAACCTTATTCAAAATATATATTGCACTTTTTAATGTGTATCCTCAGAAGAAAATTGGCAGCTCAGAGCGACTAATCATCAATCTTACGATGTCCAACAAAGTTTGGTTTCTCCGTTCGGTCACACATCATTCGATTGAGGTGTTCCGGGATGAGTCCACTGTGAAAGAATACCATACTCTTTCATATAATCGTGAACTTATTACTTAAGTATTTCCACCATGATCCAATCGTGATGTTTTAATACTCTTGCCGGTCTATTTTTATACTTCGTGTCGAAACTCTTTGAATTTATCAAAAGTTTTCGATTTATGTTTCACAAGAAACACATAACCATAACGCGATGCCACATCCGTAAAGGTTACAAAGTGTTCATATCCACCTCTAGCCTAGCTAGACATGGGCCCACTTATGTCACTATGAACGAGGGCTAACAGATCGGTGGCACTTGCACTTTTACAAGTAAAAGGTGTTTTAGGCATTTTGCCTAATAGACTAGATTCGTAGACATCATTTGAATTAGAATCAAATCTGTTCTAGTACCCACTCTTCGAAAGTGTGGATATACGAATCTTGTTAATGTGTCTCAGACAACAATGTCACAAATAAGTCTCAACAGATTTATTCAGTTTTAGCTATTTGTTTGTCATATCATATGTATGAGATTCATTTATATTCTAAATATAAATATTGTTATTCACATCTAATGTGCTTATCTCAATATCATCTTTATAAAACAAAACACTTAGTGTTCTAGAATATAAAGGTATACCCACGGGTTATACTAGATATAGAGATAATGTTTCTAGTCAAACTAGGTACATTATAACAGTTTCCTAATTTAAGTACATACCCAAAGGGTAGTTCCTAAACTTAGGTTTCTACGGTTACAACAGCGACTCTCGTCCCATTTTCGACTCGCAGATCGATCTCATTTGTAGTCAGTCTCCTGCTAATCAGCAGATTCTGCACATCAGTACATATTTATGTACCACATCTAGTATCAAAAATCCAATTTTGAAACAAGTAGTGAACATGTTTATGACAAACATACTTGAAACCGAAGCCTTGCCCTGCCTTTACTTCCTTCATGTCTACCTTGTCCATACGACAATCACGCTTCCAGTGACCCCGTTTGCCACAGTTTAGGCAGACTTCTTGGGATATGTCATTTCTCTTCCTAGAAGACTGTGACAATTTTGCCTTTGCTCTTTTCCACACCCCCAAGCCTTCGGCTAAGCCTTGGCCATCTGGGATGTCGAAGTAAGATGCGTCTTGCGCTTCTTGCCCTTTTGCAAACTCTGGCTCTATCTCCTTGAGCATAGCCATTAACTCTCCAAGAGTTTTCTATTGCAATTAGTACTTCTAAGATCTAAGGATAGATCTATGAAGATCTTTTAATTTCAACATCATGATATAAGGATCTAATCATTAGTTTTGATGATGGAATTAAAGAGTTATTGCGGCGTATATAACATATTGAGCACTAAATTTATCATCACCATGAGTCTTCCAAAACTCATGCTCCACTATTTGCTCAACTCCGGGCTCAGGCCCGAGAGGTTTCTCTATCAAATAGAATAACTTCTCAGTTCCCAGGACTATCCTGAGGTTCTATTCCCAATCTGAAAATTAGAGCCGTTTAAAGACATTTTCACCCAGGATTATGTTTAAAACGCTAATCTTTCAGTTATCTTGATTCCATAGTCTAACAATCCAATCAACGATTTCGGGTACAATTGAATATAATGATTACTATAGTCTAACTATATAATCAACTACAATTTGATTGGTTAAATTCAAATATATTGATTACTATAATCTAATTATATAATCAACTATAAATGAAGTAGTTTGAATACAGTCCAACTCTTTAATTAAAACAACAATTAAATATTAGTCTAATTAATATATTTACAATTAAATAATGACGAAAAATGAAATGAGCGCGTATTGGCAAATATCTAAACGAAATTGAAAATTTAATACTTGCCTCCCACTATTTTTCGGCGAGCCTCTAACCCTCAGTTGAGTACTCGGGAAACCTAGTTTCCTAGTTGGCTAGGATCCCGTTAAATAACACACAACCTTGACTTTGGCCAACAAGCTGTATGATATTTAACTAGGTACATCTCTAAGATCAATTGGATCTCATCCAATTCCTAGATCCGGTAGGTGGACTTCCAAGTCCGAAACATATATCCAATATATGCCAATATATCCGATATATTCCCTAACCTTTTTCCTCTAAATCAACTAAGCCTTGGCTTTGGCTCAACAAGCTTAATGATTCTAGTTAAGCGTGACCCATTGACAATGGAAAGCTTCGTAATCGAGGCCGATGAACAAGAAGTGACCTTGACTTTGGCCAACAAATCACAACTTGCCCAAGGCGTACGATATGAAACAAAGCCTTCATGATTCAAACATATTCGCGACGGACAAAAGTCTTGACTTTGGCCAACAAACAAGTGCCAATCTTGGATCTTGAGAATGAATCACTCAATGGAAGGAAAACGCTTAATATTTGATGAGGGTTTTTCGCATAATTGGCAACCAATTAATTA
Organism: Zanthoxylum bungeanum; assembly: GCA_019454045.1. Lineage (NCBI taxonomy): Eukaryota > Viridiplantae > Streptophyta > Magnoliopsida > Sapindales > Rutaceae > Zanthoxylum > Zanthoxylum bungeanum. The sequence goes on along the minus strand of SKCR01053669.1, from coordinate 13,201 downwards.
TCTTTGATTAGGTCTCATCATACACCCTTAAACATGCATTCTAAAAGCATAATAAGGCACAAATAAAATTAATAATGATATGCGGATGGATATATGATACAAATTTGTTCCTATAACAAATCTCTCACTTTCCTCTCTCACGCTAGCACTATTCTAACTTCTTCCCAATTACATAATACATTAAAGAAACCTCATTACATTGAGGGGAATTGGTGAGAAGAGAATTACAAAGAATCGAGAGATAAAGGCTGGACACACAGGTCCAATTTAATAAATTCTAAATTTATTATAACAATTTCCAAAATTTCCCTCACCCATCTAATATCCATCCGATATACATTATTCATACAACACATCCATGTATTCACACAAAGCATGTTATTCAATCAATCTAATCCAATTAATTAATCTTTGAATTACGTGATCGTCCAATGTTCAAACAACGATTTGATTTGCGCGAGTCCAACTCGTTTGAGAATAAGTACTCAAAGTGCGTATTCTTAAATTATATCGAACTACAATTTTAAATCTAATTTAATTTGTATTCAATATTAATTATTTATTTAATTTTAAATTAAATAATTACACTTTTAATGTGCCTTTACGACTTAGATTCTAAATCTAATCTTAATGGGTCTCAAAGCCCAATTAACATCCAATGTTCATTTAATTAAAGTCCAATGGGCTTTCAATGAATTTCTTAAGGCATGGGCTTTGGTCAATATAGGTCAAACCTAAATACCAAGGCCCAATTAAAGGATCACCTTATTTGCCAAGAAATCAATTTTGGCCCATTAGGCCCAATTAAATATTTAAAGGCCCATATATTATATTTGGACTTAATGGAATGGTTTAGGCCTAATTTGGATCCAATCCAATTGTCCTAAACCATCTTGGCCCAACCAAGCCCATTAGGCCCAAATACAAATACCAACTTTAGCCCAATTCCAAATTAAGCCCAATTAATTAAATTCTAATTTTCCAAAATTCACAATTTAGTTAATTAAAGTGTATTGTACTAATTAATTATCTAAATTAACATTTCCAAAACATCAATTTAATTAATTAATCATGCAATCTTATTTTCAATACATATCCAACATTATTGAAACAAAATCAATCATATAATATGCTCCTAAGTTCACGGCAATATGATAATTTTATATCCGATTTTGATTTCAATCCAATTAAATCACAAATCAATATATATCATGTCTTTAAACACATCCAATGGTCTAAAAAAACAAAATTACCATGATCTACAAGGGTTACATATTCGGCCAAGCCCTAAAATTTGGGGAAAATTAATCCAATTAATTTTTCATCAAATTGATCATGCATAACACTTAGTTATCATTATATAAGCATACTCAAACAAATAATTTGATCAAAACATGCTTAAATCAAAAATACCCAAATCAAGAATATAAACTCTAAGTTCAATTTCATGCTCAAGAAGGCTCATGATACCATTGTTGGTCTCTAAGATCATCCCAAGAACATTTGATGCATGAAATAATATGAATATGAAACAAATAAAAGTATAGCGGAAATATACTCACATTGTTCGTTCGTAGGATGTGTTGAGAACAAAAATTCTTCTTTGAAGTGCTCCAAGATCCTCTTTGAATGTTGTGTTGAAGCTCTAAGCTTTGAGATGGATTCCAAACTCTAGGGAATGTTTCCCTAACACCTTTGTTTGATCTCTTTAAGTGCTAGCTTTGGAAATTTTTGCAACAAAAATTTCTCTTTTGCCTTTGGAGGCTTACGGCCAAGAGAGTGTTTTGGGAGGGAGAGTGGTTTTTGTTTATGTCTTGTGTTTTGTTTCTAAAACATAACAAGTCTAATACCAAAAGTTGTAAAATGGTTTATTCAAAACCAAAAACAAAAAGTGTTGAGAGCCAAAATTGCAATTAATGCTCTCAACCACCTCCATCACCAAAAGTGACTTGTGTCACATCACTCAAAGTTGATGTGATTTCCATCACAAAAGGTGACTAATGATGTGACTTGTGATGTGACTTGTGGGCCCCACTTTAATTCGAAATCCGAGTGGGCTCGCAAACACATTCCGGGCTCGGGTTCGTTAATTCCGATTAAACGAATTTTCCGTTGCGACGTAATTAAATCCAATTTAATTAAATAATAATTCCTCACAAATTATTACGAAAGTCGCTCGCGAATTAACTCTAATTAATTCGTTCGCCCGAATTAAAATCCAATTTTAATTCTGTTATGAAATCTAATTTCATATAATAAATCGAATATATTATTTTATCGATTAATTCCGAATTAATCGTTCTCTCTCTTCTAATTGAATTTTATCCCGATGAAATCTCACCGTAATTAATCCTAGATTAATTTTCTCTCTCTATAAATTAATCCCATATTAATTATGTTCGAGTCATACGTCATCGGTGAATCTTCGGGAAGCGACCCATGAGATCCCTGGATATGTTGGCAGTAAATCCAGTCGTCGGACTACCCGAACATGTGCGTACCCGGTACCACGTTTTTACCGATTTTCAAGACATGGTTGGCTTCTAGCAAAGCACCGTGCCTACCCAATTCTCCAGAAATATTCTTTAAGGAATATATAATCTATGTCAGGCGTAGTATACGTAGTATTACGTATTATGATCCAGTATCGATATCACATGCTAGGCCTAGGGCTGAAATTGTGTATGCCCCGTACGAAGCATATATCGGATCTCTGGTAACTAGTCTCTATAATCGGATAATCATTACCTAGTCATATTATCTCAATGACTGCAGTACTAAAGAGTACTAGTTCTCTATCCTACGTGAACATCATCTCCATATGACTGGAGTGATACTTCTATCTTGAAAACACACTCAATACACAACGATTCTCAATATACCCAGAAGAGGCGTACACAGAAACTGTTAAAACCCTGGACGACCAAAACCAAAGTATACTGATTGTCGCAAGTATTAGCGATGCAAGTCTCAGTTAAGACCAAATACACCTACCCTGATTCGGATTCCCATAGACACATAGTCATACTACCAATGGGATTCCGAGGGGTCTATCCAGAGCGAAGCTGTTTTCGTGCCATCGGTAACAGAACCTCCTATCACACTTGCATAACTATCCAATACTTAAATATATAGAACTATGTCGTTATGCCCCACAACGCGCACAATACAATACTAGTCTATTCCGCATTATCGATGTCCAGTCTCGATAATACTACGACTAGGGATATTTAATGATTAAACCTTAGTGGATTAATATTGTCTCATATCTTATTAATCCGGTACTAATCACATGGACTTTTATCATTTATATATATCCCGGTAATCCAATTACAAATGATAAAAGAGAAATTTCCTTTGTCACATAGTTAATTTGTACAACAACACCATGTTCTGTACAAATAGTGATGCTATGGGTCATAATTGTCCAACAGCTACAGCACAGGCTAAAGAATTACGGTCTCATCAATGATCCAAGTATGTACTTCGATGGTTTCATCTGATTTGTGAGATCACACATCATGGTGATGTCAAGATCGACAAGATTGTTTCAGATGAAAACCTTGGATATCCGCTGACAAAAGTGATATCTCAGCATAAGTATGAGCGACCCGTACATAGTTCAGGTGTTGGACACTTGAGTGATTGGCTATAGGCCAAGTGGGAGATTGTTGGACAATTATGACCCATAGCATCACTTGTTAGGGATATGCCCTATACCCAGCTTGTGGATGGGCTATATGTACATGTATTTGTAATATTTTCATTAATTAATAAAATGGCAATCTTTATTATACGTGTCTTACATAGATTATATAAATCATCAAACACTGTAATAAAGCCCTTGGTGTAATAAGATGATGGCTTCCATGCCTTATAAGAATCATTACTCTTAAACGTTCTTAGTCATAGTTTTGTGAATAATCTAGGCGTTCACAAAGAGGAGAGACTAGCATGATGATATGATCCGCCTTAAGTGGGGTAGCCGATCTCATAGGCTACTAGCGGAGATCCGTCCGCTTGGTGTATCACATGGATGCATGAGTTTCTCGTGTCCATCGAACTGACCGCCGAAAGTTTTCACATGGAGTGTTTATTCCATGTGTCTGTGAGAACTTTCATATATCGATTGTGTGACTAGTCCTTAGACTTGAGGTCTTTACAATCTTATGTGTGGATCAATAACTTTGACATTCTCCTTCCCGGTTCAAAAGATCCGGTCATAAGGGTATGATTGGGTGGGTCATTTGTTGAAACACATGAAGTTTGTAAAGATACAACAGAGAATCGCTACTCTCTTGGATAATATTTCTTATAAGAATAGTATTCCAGTTCGCGGGTTTATATGTGTGATCAGTGTTGGGTTTCTATTAAGTCCCAAGGATCAATTCAAGCAAGAAACATGTGTGAATACATCAAGAAGTACTGCGGAATCATACTTACATTGATCGGATTTTGCGACGCGACGAACACAAGCCCTTGCTCCATGAAGCTCTCGGCTTTGCTCCTTGTTGTCCTTGTGATTTTCGGTCAACCTCCATGGATGTCCTCCATTGATGCTCCAAGCTTTGCAAATGGTTATTCCAAGCTCATAAATTAGTTCCATATCACCTTAGGATGACCCTTCATGTGCTAGCATAGGAAAACTTGCCACAAATTTTCTTTTGTTTTCTAAAACAATAATAATGAAAAAGCTTCACAAAAATTTGGTATATCATTTCCAAAAGTCAAACCAAAATTTTGAAGCCAAAAATCTCATTAAATGCTTCACAACCACTTCTTTCATGAATAGTGACTGCATGTCAATCACTCAAAGTGACAAGACATCCATCACTTGAATGATGTGCGATGTGATGCGACGCGTGATGTGACTTGTGGGCCGCACTTGAATTCGAAATGCGAGTGGGCCCGCAAACACTCCCGGGCTCGGGTTCGCTAATTCCGAATTAACAAATTTTCCGTTGTGACGTAATTAAATCTAATTTCATTAAATAACTTTGCCTAGCAAAATTACTATTCACGTCGCTTGCGAATTAATTTTAAATTAACTTGTTCGCCCGAATTAAAATCTAATTTTAATTCCGCGTCGAAATCCAATTTCGTATAATATATCGAATATATTATTTTATCGATTAATTCCAAATTAATCGTTCTCTCTCTTTAAATAATATTTTATCACAGATAAAAATCTCCGTAATTAATCCTAGATTAATTTTCTATCTCTACTAATTAATCCCAGATTAATAAAGTGCGAGTCATACGTCATCGGTGAATCTTCGGGAAGCGACCCATAAGATCCCCGGATATATTGGCAGTAAATAGTAATTCGTCGGACTATCCGAACACGTACGTAACATAGTAAACATTTTTACCGATTTACAAGACATGGTGGCTTCTAGCAAAGCACCGTGCCTACCCAATTCTCCAGAAATTTCTTACTGGAATATGTGATCTATATCAGGCGTAGTATACGTAGTATAGTATTGAGATTCCGATGCAGTATCGGATGTCACGTGCAGGCCTGGGGTGGAATTGGGTTGCCCTACGAGCACGGATCTCATGGCCACGAACCTTAGCGAACAAGCGAACGAGGAATGTACGCGCATCTCGATAGACCAATAACGCAGGTGGATTCCCTTTAAACATGACCTAATTAGGAAGAGATTCGGGAGGGCGCTTGCAGCGTTGTGCCGTGTGCCAGTGGGTCTTTCAGGTTAGGGATGATTAAAGCAATTCCCGTTCAATCTTCGTCAGCTGGTTTGTCGCCGTCGCAAAATCGTGTTATTTTCCTATTCAATATTCATATTCTCTAACTTTTTACATAGATAGTAAGTACCAAATTTATTTAAAATATTAAATAATAAAAACCGGAAAAAGAAAAATATAATATAATTCCAAGATAATTATGAAATAAAATCAATAAATAATATTTAGTGAATTTACCAAATTACCTACTTGGTATTTTGTCCATTTTAGTCCGAAATTGATCAAATCAATTTTGAATGATTCTAAATCATTTCTAAGATAAAACTTAGCATGTTCAAAACATCAAAACACCAAGACAAGCAAAATCCCCATTTTTTTCTTCTTTGCCGAGAGCTCCATTAGGGGTGCCATTTGTGCACTTTGTCATTTCATGCTTCAAAACACATCAAGATGTAGTCCAATCAACATGAAACTTTATATGAATCATATACACATCCAAATACACAACATATATGAAAATCCCCAAATTTGGAATTGGTCATGAACCCTAATTTTTCAATTTCATCAAATTGGACAAATTAGACCAAATTAGTTAAATCAATTGTTTCAATCATCATTCTTCCATCCAATCCAAGACTCAACACAATGAACCAACTCAAGATCAAATCTAGGTCATCTAAGAATGGGTCAACAACTCTAGATTAGCAACATGGTTTCCAAAACCTTAAAAGAAAGCTTATTACTACAATAGTCATACACTTCCTTCATCACACATGCTTTACACCTTCATCAAAAACTTCCATCAACAAAAACCACAAGGAACAAAAAAAGAAATAAATAACCTAAGAATATCATATATTAAAGCCTAGACCTAAGGAACAATTTCCTTACTAATAGAAAGTTCAAGAAACTTACTAAAAATCCAAGCTTTGATTTTTTGTCTTTCTTTTCTCAAGTTTCCTTTGGCTTCTTCAATGGAGTTTCTTTTAGTAAAGTGTATTAGGTTATCAAATGAAAAAGAAAGAAAAAAACATATATACTTGTTCCAATTGTGCCTTGGCCGAATTTCATAAACAAGTATATGGAATTTTTAATTTCAATTTCATTTAACTTAAATTTAGTCAACTTGGTTAAATATCTAAAAAAACAACTTTATTAAAATATTTTAATTAAGTCAACAAAGGCAACTAATATCATTTACATCAAATATCCTAATGTAAGATATTTATATTTTAATTAATTTAATCATTAACAATTAAATAATCAATTAATTAATCAAATACAAATATATTAAATATATGTATAATATTTACATTAAATATTAAAAACATATATTCATTTAGGATATATGTCAAATAACTCATTTTGACTATTAATTAATGTGTATTTTAAATTAATCAAGTATTAAATGTAAATACACAATAATTAGGCAAATGACTATCTAGTCCCTTTAGCACGTATCTTGCTTTTAACCTTTAAACGACTCTATAAATAATCAATATTATTTATTAATGTTGCTCTAGTGCTCTACGAGTATGTTTCATTATTGAGACTCTCTAGATTCAGGTATATCCGTCACGAAATCAAATTTCGTGTCCATAATCTATCCACCCGTAGATTATGACAATCACGGATAATCTCGATGAACCATACAGGTCGAGGTCAGGGAAGGAAATGTATAATTCCTCCGTCACGGTATCCGGATAAATCCCAGAGATATAGATGTAAACGTCAAATCTCTACGGGGATTATCCAGTCGACTATTCCATTAGCAATATCTCAACAGAATGTTTAGAACTAGCTTCTAAACTTTACCACGGGCCCATGGTTTTTATCTGATGCTAATCATATGGACTACCTATGCTCTGATACACAGAACTGACGGATCCTATCTTGATACGCATAGGACACCCTGAGGATCTGTCTACACCCAACGAATAGGCGGAGGTCTGATCTAAATAGGTCGGGACGTGACTGCCATCTAAGTGTAAAAGATGTTCTCATGTCCCCACAATGGCATCTCAAGTCTAAGAATCACAAGTGCTACTCAACCCGAGAAGATTCTTATTGACGCTGGTGTACCATCCATTAAGAATCTTCTCGGTGAGTCGTTCAGTGTTTATCCGCTATAAACACCTACACGTCTATACTAGTCTCCCAAGACTAATGGTTCATTGAGAAACCATTGGAATCATATATTTCAGTATACGACATGTACTGGTCTCAACGGGGACTATACTGACCAAGTAGTGTAAACCTTGACCAGGAACAATCTGAGAATGAAAAGTCATGATACTACTCAATGTCAGTTGCGACGCTTTTGTAACTGTACCATGACTAATCATTCTAAGGTCATTACGTCTTTACCATTCAATAAGATAGATTATATTATAGAAAAATGCATATATTATTCATAATAATAATATTTTACAGAAGTATTCAAAAGAAATACAACCGGGAATTGGCGCTCTGAGCACCAACCCCAACAAAATCTCCCACGTGCTCTAGTGCCAATATCGATTGTATCTAATACCATCGACTCCACGTGTTTATCAAACAAGTTCGGAGGTATGGCCTTCGTCAGCAGGTCTGCTACATTATCTTCACTCGGTACCTTGCACACGACAATATCCCATCGCGACACGATCTCTCGAATGATGTGGTACTTGCGTTCCACATGCTTCGAATTCTGATGCGCCCTCGGTTCCTTTGCTTGCGCAATGGCTCCAGTATTATCACAGTATAACGGAATCGCATTCTCGATACTTGGGACAACTCCCAATTCTGTGATAAAGTTCTGTATCCACACAGCCTCTTTGCAGCTTCAGAAGCTGCAATATATTCCGCCTCAGTGTGGTGGAATCAGTTGTCGATCCCTGTTTGGAACTCTTCCAACAAACTGCACCTCTGTTAAGGGTAAAGACAAATCCAGATGTAGACTTTCTATCATCGGGATCCGATTGAAAATCGGAGTCTGTATACCCATTAACCTGCAGTTCGTTTCCTCCATAAATTATTAACTTATCCTTGGTACCTTTAAGATACTTTAGGATATGTTTAATGGCCATCCAATGGTCATTACCTGGATTGGACTGATATCGACTAGTTACGCTAACAGCGAACTGACATCAGGCCTCGTACATAACATGGATACATTATTATGCTACCCAAACACGAAGCATAAGGTTGGTTAGACATTCTAACCTTCTCATCTTCTGTTTGTGGACACATCTTCTTAGAAAGATGAATCTCATGTCTGAATGGTATGTTTTCTGTCTTACAGTTACCAAAACTATACCGTTCCAAGATCTTATCTATGTACGTGATTGGGATAAACCCAATCAGCCCTTGTCTATCTCTATAGAGTTTTATCCCTAAAACATAGGAAGCTTCTCCCAGGTCCTTCATGGAGAAATTCTTACAGAGGTACGCTTTGACGCTTTGTAACATACCTAAATCATTCCCAATGATTAGGATGTCATCAACATATAGGACTAAAAATACGACCATGCTCCCACTGGCCTTCTGATACACACAAGATCTTCCGAATTCTTGAAAATCAGACGATCTAATAATCTCGTCGAATCGAAGATTCCAACTTCGTGAAGCTTGTTAAGTCCATAAATGGACTTCTTAAGCTTACATATCATACCCGAGGTTTCACTAGATGCGAAACCTTCCGGCTGTTCCATGTAGATTTCTTCATCCAGAAATCCATTTAGAAAAGCCGTTTTGACATCCATTTGCCAAATCTCGTAGTCATGATACGTAGCTAGAGAAAGCAAAATCCGGATAGACTTAAGCATTGCAACCGGTGAAAAAGTTTCATCGTAGTCGACGCCAGGTCGCTGCGCTTGTGTAACCTTTTGCTACCAGTCGGGCCTTGTAAGTTTCAACCTTACCGTCAGGCCCGCGCTTCCTCTTGTAAACCCATTTACACTGATAGGAACAATTCCTTCGGGAAGCGGAATCAAGTCCCAAACTTGATTTTCATGCATTGAGTCTATCTCGGATTTCATGGCACTTTTCCATTTCACGGAGTCGATGTCCAACATCGATTCTCTATAGGTGAAAGGATCTATCTCTTCAACTAAGAGAACATCCAGACTTTTTTCTTGTATCAAATACAAGCGTTCAGGAGGTCTAGATACCCTTTCCGACCTACGGAGTGTGTGTGTTGAAGGTCCTTCATCTACTTGAACTTCAGGTTCCTCCGTTGGTTCGTTGTTTTCAGGTTGGACTTCATCAAGCTCAACCTGTCTATGATTTCCACCTTCTGACAAAAATTCTACTTCCAGAAATTTTGCGAAGCGAGCTACGAACACATTTCGATGCTCGGTATCATAGAACAAATATCCCCTCGTATTCGAAGGATATCCGACGAACCTAAACTTTTGCCCTAGAGGCGAAAGCTTATCTTGCTGAGTCACCCTGACATAGGCAGAACAACTCCAAACCTTAATATAATTAAGATTTGGTCTCCTACCGAACCATATCTGATACGGAGTCATAGGAACAGCTTTTGAAGGAATCGTTGTTCAAAAGATGTGCGGCTGTTAAGAGAGAGTAGCCCCATAAATCATAGGGCAAATCTGTGAAACTCAACATGATCGGACCATATCCAATAAAGTCCGATTTTCTCCTCTTTAGACACTCCATTGTGCTGTGGAGTACCTGGAGGAGTATATTGAGCGAGCGAGAATCCCATTCTCCTTCATATAATCCATGAACTCACCATTCATATATTCGCCGCCTCGATCTGATCGAAGGCATTTAATATATTTACCAGTTTGTTTTTCTACTTCATTCGGAACTCTTTGAACTTTTCAAAGGTTTCCAATTTATGTCTCATCAAATAGACATAACCGTACCGTGACAGATCATCGGTAAAGTTAACGAAGTACGAATAACCACTGTGAGCAGTTTGACTTAGTGGACCACATACATCAGAATGTACGAGTTCCAGTAAGTTAATGGCACGGTGTCCAACACCAGAAAATGGGGCTTTGGTCATTTACCCTGAATACAGGATTCACAAGTTGGATAGGATTCAATGGTAAGATTTGGTATCAAACCATTCCTAACCAATTGGGTAAGGCGTTTAACGCCAATGTGACCAAGTCTCATATGCCAAAGTTCAGTATTATTAATTACAAGTAAACTACGTTTATTAACTCCAGTACTTAATATATCTTTTGAAGTTTGCAATGTATAATGACCATGCTGGTTTGGACAACAAAGGATCTGAATATTATTACTATCATATAAATATAAAGAACTGTTCTTAATATTAATACAAAAGCCTTATGTATCCAATACAAAAAGTGATATAATATTAGCTACACATGCATGTACAAAATGGCATTCATTTAACAAAAGTGTCCCATTCGGCAATGAGATCTCGCATACTCCCACTGCAACTGCATCAAAAGAGTCTCCACTCCCGAACCGCAACTGCATCTCCCCGGGCTTCAGCCTCCTACTTTCCTTCAGCACCTGCAATGAATTGCAAATGAATGAATGGGACAAGCAGAATCTAAAATCCAGTTGGATGTAACGGCTTCACAAGCCAAAGATAAATCAATAACTGGAAAAATAAATGTACCTGATGTAGATGCTCTATCTCTCCTCAGCTGGGCGATGTAATCAGGACAGTTCCTTTTCCAATGCCCGACTTTGCCGCAGTGGTGGCATTTGTCTTCAGAAGCCCTCTTGGGCTTAGCAATCTTTGCCTGCTGTTGAGGACCGAAAGCCTTCTTCTTCTTCCCTTTCTTCTTCTTTCCCTTGGACCATCCTTGGGAAGAAACGGAGAGAGAAGTAGATCTAGGTGGGCGAGTCGGTACTCCCTTCTTAAGATTCTCTTATGCCGTGAGCAACATCCTATGTAGCTCCTGGTAGGTACAGACAGTCCCGTGCATGTTGAAGTACATCACGAACTGGCGAAATAAAGCTGGTAGTGAACCAAGAATGACACTCCTACCGAGAATGTCATTCAAGATGAGATTATGGTGCCTCAATTGATCGATCAAATCGATCATCTGAAGAACATGTGGGCTAACACTTTGCCCCTCATCCAGACGCGCATGGAACAGTTCCATGGCGACTTTGTGAACAATCACTTGTTCTTGGTTCTCAAACGATTATCTCAATCGCGTCATCATATAAGAATCTAGCATACCATAGTACTGTTGCTTGAGTTTCGGAGACAGTGAACTAAGGATGTATGATTTAACCCTTAAATCATCATCCTTCCAAGTTTCAAAAACTTGGCGTTCCTCCTCCTCGAAGCATCCGCACCCACAGCAAGGGGCAACGGACCCTCAAGAACATATCCCAGCTTTTCGGAATCGAGGACAATCCTCAAATCCAATTCCCAGTCAGCGAAGTTCTCAGCGCCTTTCAGTTTGTTCGCATCAAGCATACGCGCAAACTGATTTGTGATTGTGCCGCCATCACCAATCTATCATATAGATCACGAAAAACGGTTAGCAGAAAATAAACAGTTTCATATAATATCAAAAGCATAAACTAGATCATGGATTTTTAATCTAAAAATGCCCCTCCCACTAAATCATGCAATACTGTAGTCCCAAAACAGAATACAAAGATTTAATATTAAATTAAATACAATAGTGAAAAGGGGTCCCGTGAATATATTCAGCTCACAGTAGAGGCACGGTCTCGGCTACGTATATTCATCAGGTAGACAACTCATTTGTCAATCACTCAACAGTGACTCCTGGGTTTCTGGTCCTGGTCGTTTCTCGTTGTCGCTGCAAAGGCAGGCCCACAAGGAGACTACCAAGGTTAAACTCGTCAATGATAAACTCAAGTTACTTACGTAATCCTGACAGCTAGGGCACGTTCAGAATTCCGCTTTCGCTGAATTTATCTAGTATCTGATATACATCCGGTATAAATAAATCTCTATCGGCTACACCCTCACAGCAGAGGCACGGTCTCAGATGTAGTCACAGAGAAGTATTCATAAACTGTATTGACAAGACGGACCACATAACATGCATCAAATACATAATTACATTAAAACCTTATTAATTAGGGATTTTCCGCTAAGTGTCATACACCCTAAATCTAACCAAATTAGATTCTAATAAGCATGCATAAATTCAAGAAAACATGATTAAACATGATTCAATGAAGGCTAATCATTTTAGGTGGCCTAGAATCAGACTTGCTCTGATACCATTTTGTAGGGGTTTTTAGGGGCTAAATCCGGTAACGCAGCGGAAGCAGTGGAAAATCGTATTTTCCGATTTCAAAACTTTTTCTCGGATTGATTAAATAAACATATTTATTTAATATTCCAATAATCAAATTATGAAATAAAATTCAATAAATCATATTTAAGTGAATTTACCAAATTACCCTTACTTGGTATTTTGTCCATTTTAGTCCGAAATTGATCAAATCAATTTTGAATGATTCTAAATCATTTCTAAGATGAACTTAGCATGTTCAAAACATCAAAACACCA
>SKCR01053668.1:0-30090 GCA_019454045.1 Zanthoxylum bungeanum | reverse complement strand
ATTTTAATGAAAGACAAGCTTTCACCGATTTAAATATAGGAATGTCATTGCTAAGAAGCAATACATCATCAACGTATAGGACAATCATTGTCAGTGCGCTCCCACTAACCTTCTTATATACATAAGAATCATATTCGTTTTGAATGAAACCATATTGTAATATGATCTCATCAAAACTTTGGTTCCAAGAACGCAATGTTTGCTTCAATCCATAAATGGATCGATTTAACATGCAAACCTTGTTTGCATGTTTTGGCATGACAAAACCGTCAGGGTGTTGTATATAAACATCCTCCAAAAGGTTTCCATTAAGGAAAGCGGTTTTGACGTCCATCTGCCATATTTCATAATCGAAATATGCAGCATTAGCAAGCATTATCCGAATGGATTTAATCATGGCAACATGTAAAAGGTTTCATCGTAATCGACACCATGTTGATGATGATACCGTTTCACTACAAGCTTAGCTTTGTACATTTGTTTGTTGCCATCCATGTCTGTCTTCACCATGAAGACTCATTTGTTACCAATAGGCACAATGCCTTCTAGTACATCAACCAGTGTCCAAAATTGGTTGTTTACATGGAATCCATTTCGGACTTCATGGCCTCTTGCCATAAAGCGGAGTCGATACCTTGTATCACTTCCTCATACGTAGCCGATTTATTATCCTCAATAAAATTAATATCTACATGAGGTAAGATCAGAAACCCATACCTCTTAGGTTGTTTTCTGACTCTCTCCGACCTACGCGGTTCTTGTGTATTAGAAGATTGTGGAACAGTCTCATCCCTGATAAACTGTTGGTGTTCCGTAGGGTTTCGGTGCCAGGAACAGTATCACTTCGATTTTCATCGAGTTTTACTTTCCTCCCACTTACCACTGCATTTATGAATTCCTCTAAGGAAAACCGCATGGAGAGCAATAAATATTTTGTTCTCTTATGGGTTATGTAAATAATATCCTTTTATTTCCCTAGGATAACCAATTTACAAATAGACACTTATCCGATTTGGGTTCTAGTTTGGTACCATCCAAACATATGCCCAGAATTCCCAAATCTTCAGGAATGAGAAACTTGGTTTCTTTCCTGTCCATATTTCATATGGAGTCTGTCGAACAGACTTTGACGGAACCTTATTCAAAATAAGTATTGCACTGTTCAATGCGTATCCCATAAAGGAAATTGGTAGCTCAGTGCGACTCATCATTAACCTTACCATGTCCAACAAAGTTTGGTTTCTCCGTTCGGAAACACCGTTCAATTGAGGTGTTTCGGGAGGAGTCCACTATGAAAGAATACTATACTCTTTCAAGTAATCGAGAGACTTATTGTTCAAGTATTTTCCACCACTGTCCAACCGTAATGTTTTAATACTTTTACCGGTCTATTTTTCTCTACTTCGTGTCGAAACTCTTTGAATTTCTCAAAAGTTTCCGACTTGTGTCTTATAAGATATAAATAACAATAACGCGATACAACATCCATAAAGGTTACGAAGTATTCATAACCATCTCTAGCCTAGCTAGACATGGGCCCGTATACGTCACTGTGATCGAAGGCTAACAGCTCGGTGGCACGTACACCCTTACCGCTAAAGGGAGTTTTAGGCACGTTGCTTAATAAACAAGATTCGCAGACATCATATGAATCAAGATCAAATCCGTCCAAGTATCCACTCTTTGAAAGTGTGGATATACGAGTCTTGTTAATGTGTCATAGACGACAATGCCATAAATAAGTCTCATCTGATTTACTCAGTTTGATCCTTTTGTTTGTCATATTATATGTTTGAGATTCACTTACATTCAAAATATAAAGACTATTATTAACATCTGCTGTACATATCAAAATGTTATCATGATATACAAAACACTTGTGTTCCTTAATACAAAGGTATACCCGCAACGGGTTAAAAAAAAATACAGAGATGATGTTCCTAGTCAAACTAGGTACAAAATAACAGTCACCTAATGTAATTACATGCCCCAAGGGCAGATACAAAACATAGGTCCCAACAGCCAAAACAGCGACTCTCGTCCCATTTCCGACTCGTAGGTCGATCTCATCTGAAGCCAGTATCATGCTAATCAGCAGATCCTGCACACCAGTATATATGTGAGTACCACATCCAAAATCAAAAATCCAATTTTAAAACTAGTAGTGGACATGTTTATAACAAACATACCTGAAACCGGAGCCTTGCCCGTCTTCACTTCATTCAACCTCACCTTGTACTCAGGGCAGTCACGCTTCCAGTGACCCCATTTACCACAATATAGGTAGACGTCTTGGGTTATGTCCTTAGTCTTCCCATAATACTGTGATGATTTAGCCTTGCCCTTCTTCTTCCTTTTCTTCACACCCCCAGAATCCTTTAGCCAAGCCTTGGCCATCTGGGATGTCGAAGTAAGGTGCGTCTCGCGCTTCTTGCACTTTAGAAGCTCTGGCTCTGCTTCGTTCAGCATCGCCACTAACTCTTCAAGAGTCTTTTCTTGGTTCATCATATTGTAGTTCATGACGAACCCGCCCCAGCACTCGGGCAGAGACTGTAAGATCAAATCTATGGAAGTCTCGGCCTCAAAGGTTATGCCCAGCTGACCTAGCTGTTCGATGTCAGCAATCATCTACGACACATGGTGCTCGATAGATATACCCTCTGACATACGCGAGCGAAAGAGCTTCTTTCGCAACTCATGCTTATGAGATCTAATATTAGACCTGTGAAGATCCTTCAATTTCAACATCATACTATAAGGATCCAATCATTTCTTCTGACGACGAAACTGAGGAGTCATTGCGGCAAGCATGACGGATTGAGCACTAAATTTATCATCACGATGAGTCTTCCAAGCTCATGCTCAACTATTTGCTCAACTCCGGGCTCAGGCCCGAGAGGTTTCTCTATGACATAGAGTAACTTCTCGGCTCCCAGGACTATCCTGAGATTCATCTCCCAATCTGGAAAATTGGAGCCGTTAAAGACATTATCGCCCATGACGATGTCCCTAACGCTAATCTTTCCAGCCATCTCGATTACAATAATCCAACTATTCAATCAACGATATCTGGTACACTCAAAATGTAATGGTTACTATAGTCCAACTATATAACTAACTACAAGTGGAGTAGTGTCTTGTACAGTCTAACTGTTCAAAGAAAGCAATAAAACAAATATTTGTCCAACTAATATATTTATAACGACGATAAATAAAATTAAATGAGCGCGTTTAGCAAGTATTAAACGAAATTGCAAACTTAATACTAGCCTCCCATTATTTTTCGGTGAGCCTCTAACCCTCTGTTAAGTACTCGGGAAATCCAGTTTCCTAGTGGGCTAGGATCCCGTTAAATAACACACAACCTTGACTTTGGCCAACAAGCTGTATGAAACTTAACTAGGTAGATCTCTAAGATCAATTAGATCACATCCAATTCCTAGATCTGGTAGGTGGACCTCCAAGTCCGAGATATATATCCAATATATATTTCCTAACCTTTTCCTCTGAATCAACTAAGTCTTGGCTTTGGCTCAATAAGCTTAATGATTCCAGTTAAGCGTGACCCATTGACAGTGGGAAAACTTCATAATCCACGTCGATGTACAGAAGTGACCTTGACTTTGGCCAACAAGTCACAACTGCCCAATACATATGATATATAACAAAACCTTCGTGGTTCAAACAGATCCGCGATGGACAATTATCTTGACTTTGGCCAACAAATCAAAGCCAATCTTGGATCTTGAGAAAGAACCACTCAATGGAAGGAAAACACTTAATATTTAATGAGGGTTTTTAGTGTAAATTGGCAACCAATTTATTATCTTTGATTAGGTCTCATCATACACCCTTAAATATGCATTCTAAAAGCATAATAAGACGCGAATAAAATTAATAATGATATGCGTATGGATATATAATACAATTTGTTCCTAGAATAAATCACTCTATTTCCTCTCTCCCGCTAGCACTTTGCATACTTCTACCCAATTACATAATACATTAGAGAAACCTCATTTGCATTGAAGAGAATTGGTGAGAAGAGAAATACAAAGAAATAAGGAGGTGAAAGGCTGGACACGCAGATCCAATTTAATAAATAAGTACCATACTTACAACAATTTCTAAAATTGCCCCCACCCGACTAATATCCATCCGATATACATTATTCATATAAATACATCCAAGTATTCACAAAAAGGATGATGTCAATCAATCTAATCCAATTAATTAATCTTTGATTAATGACCATCCAATGTTCAAACAACGATTTGATTTGCGCGAGTCCAACTCGTTTAAGAATAAATACTCAAAGTAAGTATTCTTGAATTATATCAAACTACAATTTTAAATCCAATTTTAAATTATATCCAATACTAATTCATATTTAATTCCAAATTAAATAATTACACTTATAATAGTTCCTTTTAGACTTGGATTCCAAATCCAATCTAAATGGGTCTCAAAAGCCCAATTATCATCCAATACTATTCAATTAAAGTCCAATGGGCTTTCAATTAATTCTTTAGGCATGGGCTTTGGCCATATTGGATCAAACCCAAAATACCAAGGCCCAATTAGGAATCACCCTATGCCAAAAATCAATTTAGGCCCATTAGGCCCACTTAAATTATTAAAGGCCCAAAAGTCATATTTGGACTTTATGGAAATGGTTTTAGGCCCAATTGGATCAAACCCAATTGTCCAAAACCAAACTGGGCCCAACCAAGCCCATTAGCCCAATTCAACAAATTAAATTATCATAATATTCCAAAAACACATTAATTCAATTTAAAGTGTAATAGGGACAATTAATCAATTAATCTAATGTTTCCAAAACACTAATTAATCCAATTAATCATGCTCAATATTTCAATTCATGTCCAACACAAATTGAAGCAAAATCAATTCATCCAACATGCTCACACTCACGGCAACCATATAAAATTAACATCCAATTTTGATTTCAATCCAATTAAATCAACAATTAACATTCAATTTCATGCTATTTAACACATCCAATTGTCAAATTCAAAAAATCACCATGAGCATTCTAAGGGTTACATTCGACCATGTCTTGGATTTTAGGGAAATTTTTGATCAAATCAATTTCTCAAATCCAATGATGCACAAATCCAATTCATCATCATCTAAACACAACCAAACAACCAATTTCGAATTTTCACACTCCAAACATAAAATCCCCAAATTAAAGTTATGAACCCTAGAATTTAAAATCAAGTTTAGGTGGCTCATGATACCATTGTTAGTGTCCTAGATAAGCCCAATGATCCTGAACAAGATTTATGTGTGAATAAAATCAAAGAAAGTTGCGGAAGACTTACAATGATCGGTTGAGGAATTTCAAAATTTTCTCCTTGAATGTTGAGGCTCCAAGCTTTGTAGAGTGTTTCCAATAGTTGGGTGAGTTTCCCTAACACCTCATTCAACTCCTTAAGTGCTAGCTTACTTGAAATTTTGCAACAAAACTTCAATGAAGAGAAGAGAAGCTCACGGCTTCATTAAGAAAGAGAATGGAGAATAATGTTTTTTTGTGTTTTCCAAAAACTAACTAATAAAGTTAACTTCCAAAGTTCACTTAAGTGTTTTTGTTGTGAAAGACTTTGCAATAAATGTGCCCAACCACTTCCATCACATGTCAAAAACATGATGTAAGTAAAGTGGGTCCCACCGCTTTAAATTCAAAATTTGGTTGGCTTACACAACACACTTTGGGCCCGGTTCGTTTAATCCGACTAAATGAATTTTCCATTGCGACGTAATTAAATCCAATTTAATTAAATAATAATCCATAGTAAAATTATTACGAAAGTCGCTTATGATTTAATTCCAAGTTCACATGAGTTCGCTTGAATTAAAATCCAATTTTAATTCCGTATTGAAATCCAATTTCAATTAATATATCCGATATATTATTTTAGCCCAATTAAATAAATTAAATATTAAAATCCAATTTAACTATTAAATTTACTTTGCCGATTAATTCCAAATTAATCGCATTCTCTCTTCTACACGAATTTAATCCCAGATAAATTCTTGTCATAATTAATCCCAAATTAATTTTCTCTCTCATAATTAATCCCAGATTAATTCTGTTCGAGTCAAATGTCATCAGTGAATCTTTGGGAAGCGATCTAAAAGATCCCTGGATATGTTGGCAGTAAATACGGTCATCGGACTATTCGAACACGTGCGTACCTGAAATCACATTCTTACCGATTTACAAGACATGGTTGGCTTCTAGCAAATCATCGTGGCTACCCAATTCTCCAGAAATATTCAGCGAGGAATATATAATCTTTATTAGACGTAGTATACAATGTATTGCGTATTATGATACAGTATCAGATGTCGCATGCTAGGCCTGTGGTTGGAATTGTGTCTGCCCCGTACGAAGAATATATCGGATCACTAGCAACTAGCCTCTGTAATCGAATAATCATGACCTAGTCATATTATCCTGATAGCTGCAGCATTTAAGAGTACTAGTTATGTATCCCTGCGTGGTCATCATCTCCATATGACTGAAGTGATACTTCCATCTTGACATCACACCCAATACACTACGATTCTCAGTATACCCAGAAGAGGCGTACACAGAACCTGTTAAAGCTCCAGACGACCAAAACCAAAGTATACTGATTGTCGCAAGTATTAGCGATGCAAGTCTCAGGTTAAGACCACATACACCTACCCTGATTCGGATTCCCATAGACACATAGTCATACTACCAATAGGACTCCGATGGGTCTATCCAGAGCAAAGCTGTTCCCGGTCCAACGGCTAACAGAACCTCCTATCACACTTTGCATAAGTATCCAATACTCAAATATATGAGAACTATGACATTAACCTTCCATAACGCGCACAAGTGTAATACTAGTCTATTCCGCATTATCGATGTCCGGTCTCGATAATACTACGACTAGGGATATTTAATGATTAAACCTTTCATGGATTAATACTATCTCATATCTTATTAATCTGGTACTAATCATATGGACTTTTATCATTTATATATCCAAGTAATCTAATTACAAAATGATAAAAGTGCAATTTCCTTTGTCACATAGTTAATTTGTACAAGAACACCATGTTCTTTACAAATAGTGGTGCTATGGGTCATAATTGTCTAACAATCTCATAGTCATAATATGCGGCAAGTGAAAGAAGAATCTTGATGAATTTAAGCATGGCTATTGGCGAGGAAGTTTCTTCATAGTCAACTCCATTTTTCTGGGTATAACCCTTTGCCACTAGCCTAGCCTTGAAAGTCTATACTTTCCCATCTATTCCTTTTTTTCTCTTGTAGATCCACTTGCAACCTATGGGTTTTACTCCATCAGGTTGGTCTACAAGTACCCAGACTGAGTTAGAGTGTATAGACTCCATCTCGAGGTTCATGACTTTGAGCCATTCCTCTTTATCAGTATCTTCCATTGCACTATGATAGGTCAATGGATCATCTATACCATCACAAGTGATATGATACATGGAGCATCAAGAAAACAAGCCTCAAAGTTTGGATCCAAGCATCCAAAGATGAAGACTAATAATCCATTCAAGTTATTTGGCAATGAATGGGTCGAAAATATACTAGCGAAGGCCTCCTAGATGGGGTTAATGATAGTGTTTATTTTAGAGTGGGCCAACTGTTAGGAGCCCTAGGTTTTAATATTGGTGTTTATTCTAGAGTGGGCCAAATGTTAGGGGCCCGAGATTTTATTTGTAATAAGGATTATTAACTAGGGTTATTTCTGGTTTTTTAACATATTACAATTAAGGTTTCCATTGTACTATTTAAACAAGTTTTTCATTAATAAAATGCATGAATGTTTTAACCAAAAAAAATTAATATTTCCGTCAGGCACATTGGTGGTGAGGCTGTGATGGCTAACCATGGAAGGGTCGATTCTCTTCAAAAACTTATCAAAGGGGTTGTTGTCCTTTGTGGCGTTTCAAGCAATTAAAGGTTCGTGAGGCTTTGTTCTTCACGGGTTTCTAATCTTCAAACCTCGTTATGCTTTCCTGGGCGCTCATAACAATCTTTTGTGGGTTTCACAGGCTTTGTTCCTGCGGGGTTCACATGAGTTGCGTGGATAACAATCTTTTGTGGGTTTGTTTGGCTTTGCTCCAGACAGGTTTTCATCAGTTGGTATTCAGAGCTTTGGTTGCAGAGCATGTTATATCTTATAGTTTGTGTCTTTTTAATTTTTTTTCTTTCTTTTTTTATTTATTTTTCTTTTCTTTGAGTCATATTTCTGTTAAAATATTTTTGTTCTTTTCTTTGAGTCCTGTTTCTCTTAATTTTTTTCTTTAAGTCTTGTTTCTGTTCAAAATTTTTTTCTTTTCTTTGAATCTTGTTTATGTTAATTTTTTTTAGTCATGTTTCTGTTAATTTTTTTCTTTTCTTTGAGTCATGCTTCTGTTAAAATTTTTTTTCTTTTCTTTGAGTCCAGTTTCTTTTAATTTTTTTATTTCAGTCATGTTTCTGTTAAATTTTTTTCTTTTCTTTGAGTCTTGTTTTTGTTAAATTTTTTTTCTTTGAGTCTTGTTTCTGTTAATTTTTTTTCTTTTCTTTCTTTCTTTTACTTTTGTCATCTTGCTTGTGTTGGATTCAAAAAATTTCAAAAAACAAATGAAGAAAAAAACGTGGGCTGTGGAAAAAAAAAACACAAATCATATGCCACAAGAAAAAAGGAACAGAAAGACAAATCAGATTTAGTTAGAGCTAAAGTGTTTGGACATTACAAATTGACCTTAAAGATTCGAGGACGAATCTTTTTAAAGAATGGGATAATGATATGATACAGGGAGCATCAAGAAAACAAGCCTCGAAGTATGGATCCAAGCATCTAAGGATAAAGCCTAATAATCCATTCAAGTTATTTGGCAATGAAGGTGATGAAAACCTACCTGGAGCAAAGTCAAGCAAACCCACAAAATATTGTTACCCACGCAACTCCTGTGAACCCCACAGAAACAAAGCCTATGAAACCCATTAAAGATTGTTATGAGCCCCAAATGATGAAAACCTGCCTGTAGCAAAGCCAAACAAACCCACAAAAGATTGTTATCCACGCAACTCCTGTGAACCCCACAGGAACAAAGCCTGTGAAACCCACAAAAGATTGTTATGAGCGCCCAAGAAAGCATAACGAGGTTTGAAGATTAGAAACCCGTGAAGAACAAAGCCTCACGAACCCCTAATTGCTTGAAACGCCATAAAGGACAACAACCCTTTTGATAAGTTTTTTAAGAGAATCCACCCTTCTATGGTTAGCCATCACGGCCTCACCACCAATGTGCCTGACGGAAATATTAATTTTTTCTGGTTAAAACATTCATGTATTTTATTAATGAAAAGGTTGTTTAAATAGTACAATGGAAACCCTAATTGTAATATGTTAAAAAACCAGAAATAACCCTAGGTAATAATCCTTATTATAAATAAAATCTTGGGCCCCTAACATTTGGCCCACTCTAGAATAAACACCAATATTAAAACCTAAGGCTCCTAACAGTTGTAGCCCTAGGTTTGAAGATTATAAACCCGTGAAGAACAAAGCCTCACGAACCCCTAATTGCTTGAAACACCACAAAGGACAGCAACCCCTTTGATAAGTTTTTGAAGAGAATCCACCCTTCTATAGTTAGCCATCACGGCCTCGCTACCAAAGTGCCTGACGACAATATTAATTTTTTTTGGTTAAAACATTCATGCATTTTATTAATGAAAAGCTTGTTTAAATAGTATAATGGAAACCCTAATTGTAATATGTTAAAAAACTAGAAATAACCCTCGGTAATAATCCTTATTACAAATAAAATCTTAGGCCCCTAACATTTGGCCCACTCTAGAATAAACACCAATATTAAAACCTAGGGCCCTTTGCAGTCGGCCCACTCTAAAATAAACAATAAGAATAACCCCATATAAGAGGCATTGGCTTGTATTTTGTTCGACCTCTTCTGATGAAAACCTGCATGGAGCGAAGCCAAGCAAACCCACAAAATATTGTTACCTACGCTACTCCTGTTAACCCCGCAGGAACAAAGCATGTGAAACCCATAAAAGATTGTTATGAGCGCCAACTGATGAAAACCTGCATGGAGCAAAGCCAGACAAACCCACAAGAGATTGTTATCCACGCAACTCCTGTGAACCATGCGGGAATAATGCCCATGAAACCCAAAAAAGATTGTTATGAGCACCCATGAAAGCATAACGAGGTTTGAAGATTAGAAACCCGTGAAGAACAAAGCCTCACGAACCCCTAATTGCTTGAAACGCCACAAAGGACAACAACCCTTTTGATAAGTTTTTGAAGCGAATCCACCCTTCCATGGTTAGCCATCACAGCCTCACCACCAATGTGTCTGACGGCAATATTAATTTTTTCTGGTTAAAACATTCATGCAATTTATTAATGAAAAGCTTGTTTAAATAGTACAATGGGAACCCTAATTGTAATATATTAAAAAACCAGAAATAACCCTCTGTAATAATCCTTATTACAAATAAAATCTTGGGCCCTTAACATTTGGCCCACTCTAGAATAAACACCAATATTAAAACATAGGGCCCCTAACAGTCGGCTCACTATAAAATAAACAATAACATTAACCTCCTCTAAGAGGACTTCGCTTGTATTTTTTTCGACCAAGCCAAGCAAACCCACAAAAGATTGTTACCCAAGCAACTCCTGTGAACCCCGCAGGAACAAAGCCTGTGAAACCCACAAAAGATTGTTATGAGCGCCAACTGATGAAAATCTGCCTGAAGTAAAGCCAAACAAACACACAAAAGATTGTTATCCACGCAACTCCTGTGAACCCCGCAGGAACAAAGCCTGTGAAACCTATAAAATATTGTTATGAGCGCCCATGAAAGCATAACGAGGTTTGAAGATTAGAAACTTGTGAAGAACAAAGCCTCACGAATCCCTAATTGCTTGAAACGCCACAAAGGACAACAACCCATTTGATAAGTTTTTGAAGAGAATCCACCCTTCCATGGTTAGCCATCACGGCCTCACCACCAATGTGTCTGACAGCAATATTAATTTTTTTTTTGGTTAAAACATTCATGCATTTTATTAATGAAAAGCTTGTTTAAATAGTACAATGGAAACCCTAATTGTAATATGTTAAAAAACCAGAAACAACCCTCGGTAATAATCCTTATTTCAAATAAAATATTGGGGCTCTAACATTTGGCACACTCTAGAATAAACACCAATATTAAAACCTAGGGCCCCTAACAGTCAGCTCACTCTAAAATAAACAATAACATTAACCCCCTCTAGGAGGCATTCGCTTTTATTTTTTTCGACCAAGCCAAGCAAACCTATAAAAGATTGTTACCCACGCAACTCATGTGAACCCCGCAGGAACAAAGCATGTGAAACCCAAAAAAGATTGTTATGAGCGCCAACTGATGAAAACCTGTCTGGAGCATAGCCAAACAAACCCACAAAAGATTGTTATCCACGCAACTCCTATGAACCCCGCAGGAACAAAGCCTGTGAAACCCATAAAATATTGTTATGAGCGCCCAGGAAAGCATAACGAGGTTTGAAGATTATAAACCCGTGAAGAACAAAGCCTCATGAACCCCTAATTGCTTGAAACGCCACAAAGGACAGCAACCCATTTGATAAGTTTTTAAA
Source organism: Zanthoxylum bungeanum (assembly GCA_019454045.1). NCBI lineage: Eukaryota > Viridiplantae > Streptophyta > Magnoliopsida > Sapindales > Rutaceae > Zanthoxylum > Zanthoxylum bungeanum. Next base: position 18,394 of record SKCR01053668.1, on the reverse strand, counting down.
GAGAATCGACCCTTCCAAGGTTAGCTGTTGGACAATTATGACCCATAGCGTCACTATTTGTACAGATCTTGGTGTTGTTGTACAAATTAACTATGTGACAAAGGAGATTGCACTCTTATTATTTGTGATTAGATCACCTAGATATATAAATGTTAGGAGGTCCTTATGATTTGTTCCTGGACGGAGAATGATATGAGACAGTATCAGTCCACGAAGGATAAATCATTAAATATCCCTAGTCAAAGCATTGTCGAGATTGGACATCGATAAATGCGTAAAAGACTAGTATTACATTTGTGCGCGTTGTGAGGGGACAACGACATAGTTCTCATATATTTAAGTATAGGATACTCATGCAAGTGTAATATGAGGTTGTGTTTTACCGATGGTACGGGAAACAGCTTCGCTCTAGATAGACCCCCTTGGAATTCCATTGGTAGTATGACTATGTGTCTATGGAAGTCCGAAATCAGGGTAGGTGTATTTGGTCTTAACCTGAGACTTGCACCGCTAATACTTGCGACAATCAATATACTTTGGTTGCGGTCGTTCCAGGGCTTTAACAGGTTCTGTGTACGCCTATGCTGGGTATATTGAGAATCGTAGTGTGTTGGGTGTGATGTCAAGATGGAAGTATCACTTCAGTCATATGGAGATGATGGTCACATAGGATACGGTACTAGTTTTCTTAAGTAATGCAGTCATCGGATAATATGACTAGGTCATAGTTATCCGATTATAGAGACTAGTTACCAGACATCCGATATGTGCTTCGTACGGGGCAGACACAATTCCAGCCCTAAGCCTAACATGTGATCATCCGATACTGGATCGAAATACGCAATACTATGTATACTACGCCTAATATAGATCCTTTATTCCTGTAAGGATATTTCTGAGAATTGGGTAGGCATGGCGCTTTGCTAAAAGCCAACCTTGTTTTGTAAATCGGTAAAACATAGTACTTGGTACTTACGTGTTCGGATAGTCCGATGACCGAATTTACTGCCAACATATCCGGGGATCTAATGGGTCGCTTCCCAAAGATTCACCGATGACGTATGACTCGCACTCTAAATTAATCTGGGATTAATTAGAAGAGAGAGAAATTTAATCTGGAATTAATTGGGGAGATATTTTATAGAGGATAAAATATCAATTAAAGAGATAACGATTAATTTGGAATTAACCGATAAATTAATATATTTGATATATTAAATGAAATTAGATTTCGACGCGGAATTAAAATTAGATTTTAATTCGGGCGAATGAATTAATTTAGAATTAATTCGTTAGCGATGTGAATAGTGACTTCGCTAGGCGTAATCATTTAATTATGTCGCAACGGAGAATTCGTTAATTTGGAATTAACGAACCCGAGCCCAGGATTGTTTGCGAGTGCATTCGCATTTCGAATTCGAGTGCGGCACGCAAGTCAAATCAAGCGTCAAATCTCTAGTCACATCTAGCGTCACATCATTCGTCAATCAAATGATAGATGTCTTTCACTTTGAGTGATTGACGCCAGTCACTATTCACTTATTGATGGCAAGTGATGTGTGTGGTTGGCAAGCATTTATGGCTTTAATTGTTTGACTTTTTGAAAGAAAAATTTGGTATTTGATTTGGGAAAATCTATTACCATTTTTTGTAACAAAACACATCACTCTCTCTATTTATTCATCCTCTCTCTCGGCCTTTGGCCTTTTTTTCTTCTTCACTGCATATGTTTTTGGCCGTGAGCCAAAGAAGAATATGGAAGCTTAGAGTCGCGATTTTGTGGCAAAATCGGGAGTGCTAGCACACTATGAAGTCATGCAAAGGTGATAGGGAAGTCCACCCATGAGCTTGGAATCATTCGACGAAGCTTGGAGCTTGACGAAGGACCAAAGCCGAGCCAAAAATAGTAGGCTGTTTCAGTTACTACCGAGAGCATGCAATGAGCAGAAAGAATTTTTTTGTTCGTTGCCGTGTCGCTCAACCGATCAATGTAAGTATTCCGCAACTTCATTGATTTGTATTCGCACTTGTTTCATGCTTGTTTAATGATCTTGGGACCTTAGCAAACACCAACAATGGTATCTTGAGCAAGGTTGAGCATGAAAATGATTATGGCTTAAAATTTGGGTAAAATTTATTTTGAGCATGTATAATGAAATTGGATGAATTAGTATGCTTAAATGTGTTTTAATTGAAGTTTATTTGATCAATTTCAAGAAAATTGATTTGGAACAATTTTCCCCAAAATTGGATGTGTTGGCCGAATGGTTGATGATCCCAAATGTCTTGGAATTTTGTTTTTTGATTCATTGGATGACTTGAAAAACAATTGGGAAAATTGATTTAGGATTTGATTGGATTGAATTCGGAATTAATTGAAAATTTCCCCATTGCCGAGAGTTTGAGAGCCCTATTATCTTGGTGATTTTGATTTTTTGATCTTTGGATGTTTTGGAAATCATTTGGGGATATTGATTTAATGTTGGTTTGGATTTAATTGGATTGAATTCGAATTGGACAAAATAATCCCTCCAATGTCGAGACTTTGAGCATGATTATTGGGTTTGATTTTTGATGAAATATGTTGGACATGTTTTGTTGTAATTGACCATGATTGATTGTGTAAATTAATGTTTTAGAAATGTTAATTTGGGTGATTAATTATGTAATACACTTAGTAATAATTAAATTGGGAATTTGGAATTTGGTAATTTAATTATATTGGGCCTTAAAATTGGATTTGGGCTTGTAATGTTGTAAATGAGCTTATTGGGCTTGGTTGTACCAAGTTGGGTTTAGGCTAAATTGGTTGGATCCAATTGGGCCCAAAACTGCCTCCATAAAGCCCAAATGCGACTAATACACCTTTAAAGTTTAATTGGGCCTAATGGGCCAAAATTGATTTCTGGGCTTATGAGGTAATTCCCGGATTGGATTTTGGTTATTCGGTTTGACCCGAGTTGACCAAAAGTCCACGCCTCAAGAAATTAATTAAAAGTCCATTGGACTTTAATTAAATTGACGTTGGACGTTAATCGGGCTTTGAGACCCGTAACGATTAATTTGGAATTTAAGTCGTATAGGTTCGTTTAAAGTGTAATATTTAATTTGGAATTAAATAGCGAATTAGTATTAAATACAAATTGAATTGGATTTAATTATGTAGTTTAATTTAATTCGAGAATTCGTACTTTGAGTACTTATTCGCAAAACGAGTTTGACTCGAGCAAAATCAAATCATTGTTTGAACATTGGATGGTCACTAATTATCAGATTAATTAATTTGATTAGATTGATTGAAAAATGCTTGTGTGAATACATGGTTGCGATGCATGAATAATGTATATCGGATGGATATTAGATGGGTGGGGCAATTTTAGAAATTATTGTAATAAATTTGATTTATTAATTGTACCTGCGTGTCCAGCCTTATACCTCCATATTTTTTGTATTCTCTTCTCACCTATTCCCCTCAATGTAAACGAGGTTTCATTAGAAGTCTAGTGTAACGGGTAGAAGTAATACATGTGCTAGTAGGAGAGAAAAATGGAGAGATTTGATCTAGGATCAATGTGTAAAGTATCCATCCTCATATCATTATTATTTATTTATACGCGCTTTATTATGTGTTTAGAATGCATGTTTAATGGTGTATGATGATGAGACCTTAACAAGATAATAAATTGGTTGCCAATTTGCACGCGAAAAACCCTCGCAAAATATTAAGCGTTTTTCCTTCCATTTAGTGATTCTCGCTCAAGATCCGAGACTGGCATTGGCTTGTTGGCCAAAGTCAAGGCCTTTGTCCGTCGAGGATGTGTTTGAATCACGAGAGCTTTGTTCCATATTGTGTATTGTCCAAGTTGTGGTTTGTTGGCCAAAGTCAAGACCACTTCTTGTCCATCGACATTGATTACGAAGCTTTCCATGGTCAATGGGTCGCGCTTAACTGGGATCACTAAGTTTGTTGTGCCAAAGCCAAGGCTTAGTTGATTCAGAGGAAAAATGTTAGGTAATACATTGGATGTATTGGCATATATAAGATATATGTTTCGGACTTGGAAGTCCCCCTACTGGATCTAGGAATTGGATTGGATCCAATTGATCTTAGAGATATACCTAGTTAATTATCATACAATTTGTTGGCCAAAGTCAAGATTGTGTGATATTTAACGGGATCATAGCCCGCTAGGAAACACGGTTTCCCGAGTACTCGACAGATGGTTAGAGGCTCGCCGAAAAATAGTGGAAGGCAAGAATTGAATTTGCAATATTCGTTTAATTACTTGCCATACGCGCTCATTCAAATATCATTCGTCAAATAAGTTAAATGTTAGTTGGACTAATATTTAAATCGTTGTTTTAATTAACAGTTGGATTGTATTCAAACTATTCATTTATAGTTGAATTTATAATTGGATTATAGTAATCAATATAATTGATTTTAATATATTAAATTATAGTTGATTAAATAGTTGGACTATTGTAATCATTATAATAAATAGTACCGAAATCGTTGATTAAATAGTTGGACTATTAGAATCAAGATTAAATTGAAAGATTGACATTTAAGCATAATCCTAGGGAAAATATATTTAAATGGTTTAATTTTCAAATAGGGAAAAATTTCAGGATGGTCCTGGAAAATAATAAGTTACTTTATTTGATAAAATAACATATTACCTAAGCCCGAAGTTAAGCAAATAGTAGAGCATAATCTTTGGAAGATTTATGTAATGATAACTTTAGTGCTTAATCCATTAAGCTTGTCGCAGTAGACTTCTTAATTTCTGAATCAGAACTAAGGATTAGATCCTTAAAGTATGATACTGAAATTGAAGGATCTTCATAAATCTATACTTAGATTTTAGAAGTACTAAATTGCAATAAAAACACTTGGAGAGTTAATGACTATTCTCAAGGAGACAGAGTCAAAGTTTGCAATAAGGCAAGTAGCGCAAGGCGCACCTTACTTCGATATTCTAGAAACTCGAGGCATGGCCAAAGGCTACTGGAATGTGAAAAAGGGCAAAGGCAAAATCATTATAGTCTTCTGGGATGATAAATGACATATCCCAAAATGGCTGCATAAATTGTGGCAAACGGGATCGCGGAAGCGTGACTGCCGTTTGGACAAAGCAGACATGAAGGAATTGAAGAATGAGCAAGGCTCTGACTTTAAATATGTTTGTCATATTATGTTCACTACTAGTATTGAAATTGGATTTTAAATACTTAGTGTGATACATAAATATATACTGATGTTCAGAATCTGCTATGAGCAGGATACTGACTTCAATTGAGATTTATCTGCGAATTGGAAACGAGACGAAAGTCGCTGTTTCAACCGTAGATACCTAAATTTAGGAACTACCTTTCGGGTGTGTACCTAAAATTGGAAACTGTTATAATGTAACTAGTTTGACTAGGAACATTATCTCCATATCAGTGTTTAACCCGTTGCGGGTGAACCTTTATATTCTAGAACACTAAAGTGTTTTATTATATAAAGATGATATTGAGATAAACACATTAGATGTGAATAACAGAATTTATATTTTGAATATAAATAAATCTCAAATGTATTACATGACAAACAATAGCTCAAACTGATTTGATCAGATGAAACTTAAATGTGGCATTGTTGTCTGGGACACAATAAAACAAGAATCGTATATCCCCACTTTTTGAAGAGTGGGTACTATGACTAATTTGATTCCAATCAAATAAAGTCTACGAATCTAGTTTATTGGGCAAAGTGCCTGAAACATTATTTACTTGGTAAAAGTGTAAATGCCACCAATCTGTTAGCCCTAGTTCATAGTGAAGCAAGTGGGCCCATGTCTAGCTAGGCTAGAGGTGGATATGAGTATTTCGTGACCTTTACGGATGTGGCATCGCGTTATGGTTATGTGTTTCTTTTGAAGAACACAAATAGGAAACTTTTAAAGTTTCGACACGAAATAGACAAACAGATCGGCTAAAGTATTAAACCATCACGGTTAGACCGTAATGGAAAATACTTAAGCAATAAGTTTCTAATATACTTGAAAGAGTAAAGTATTCTTTCAAATGAGGACTCCTCCCGGAACACGTCTGTTTGACGGTGTGTCCGAACTGAGTAACCAAATTTGGTTGGACATGATAAGGTTAATCATGAGTCGCTCTGAGCTACTATTTCCTTCAACGGATAAGCATTAACAGTGCATAACTTATTTTGAATAAGGTTCCATAAAATCTGTTTGACAGATTTCATATTAGATATGAACGGGAAAGAAACCAGGTTTCTCATTCCTGATGATTTGGGAATGCTAGGCATATGTTTGGATGATACCAAACTAGAACCCAAATTGGATAAGTGCCAATTGTAGGTTATCCTAGGGATACCAAAGTATAGTACTTATACATCTCACCAGAGAACAATTAGATTGTTGCTCACCATGCGGTTTTCCTAAGAGGAATATCGATATGCAGTGGTAAGTGGGAGGATAGTAAAACTCGATGAAAATCATAGTAATACTGTTCAAGGCACCGAATCTTAATGGAACATAAATAGTTCATCAAGGATGAAACTATTCCAATAAACTTCGAATACACAAGAACCACGTATGTCGGAGAGAGTCAGAAAACAACCTAGGGTATGGGTTTCTGATCACACCTCATAAAGATTTCAATCTTATCGAGGAACACCAACTGACTACGTATGAGGAAGTGATACAAGGTATCGACTCCCTATTATGGCAAAGTGCCATGAGTCCGAAATGGATTCCATGTATATCAACAAGTTTGGATACTAGTTGATGTACCGCAAGGCATTGTGCCTACTGGTACTTTATAAGTCTTCAAGGAAGACGTACATGGATGGCAACATACCAACGTAAAAGGCTAGTATCAACATTGTGTTGATTACGATTCAACCTTTTAACTGTTGCCACGGTAAATCCATTTGGATAATGCTTGCTAAAGCTGCATGTTTCATTTATGAAATATGTCAGCTGAATGGCAAAATCGCTTTCCTGAAAATGAAACCTTTCGGAGGACGTTTACAACATCCTGTCGGTTTTGTCGTACCATAACAAGAAAACAAGGTTTGCAGGTTATTCGATCCATGATTAGATTGTAGCAAGCATAGGTTCTTGGAATTATCGTTTTGATGTAATCATAATAGTTTATGATTTAATTCAAAATGAAAATGATTCTTGTGTATATAAGAGGGTTAGTGGGAGCGCACTGATAGTGGCTGTCCTATAAATAATGAAAATATATCATTTCTTGGAAATGAAATTCCCATAATATAATCGGTGAAAGCTTGGCTTTCAATAAAACTCACTGAGAAACCGTACATTGAAAAATGTACGCGACCTGGTGTCTCATACGCTTTGAGCATATGGATTCACAAACAGCCCAATCCAAGTGATAGTCACTGGATTGATGTTAAGAACATCCGTTAGTATCTTAGAGAACTAAGGATGCTATCTTATACTATGGAGATGGAGAACTAGAAGTGACTGGGATCACTGTTGCAAGTTTCCTAAACCGATAAAACGACTACAAGTCGCAAACGGTACTACAAAGTTTGAATAACGAAACATTGAGCTGGAAATCTTCCAAGCAAGATACTGTTACCGAATAAACAACAAATGCGGGTTATTACTGCAGCTGAGGCAGCAATGGAAGCCATTTGGGTCGACAATAAATCTAATTAGATTAGATATAGTTCTGTTAGCAGCTGAGCTAGGCGTCAGCACAGGCTAAAGAATTAATGGTCTCATCAACGATCCAGATATACACTTCGATATTCATATGATTCGTTCGAATCGTACATCGTGGCGATGTGATGATCGAATAAATCGTATCAGATAATAATCATGCAAATCCGCTGACGAAAGCACATTCTCAGCAGATTGAGCCAACCGTACATAGTTCGGGTGTAAGACACTCGAGTGACTGGCTATAGGCCAAGTGGGAGATTGTTCGACAATTATGACCCATAGCGTCATTATTTGTACACATCATGGTGTTGTTGTACAAATTAACTATGTGACAAAGGAGATTGCACTCTTATAATTTGTGATTAGATCACCTAGATATATAAATGATAGGAGGTCCCTATGATTTGTTCCTGGACGGAGAATGATATGAGACAATATCAGTCCACGAAGGATAAATCATTAAATATCCCTAGTCAGAGCATTGTCGAGATTGGACATCGATAAATGCGTAAAAGACTAGTATTACACTTGTGCGCGTTGTGAGGGCACAACGATATAGTTCTCATATATTTAGGTATAGGATACTCATGCAAGAGTAATAAGAGGTTATGTTTTACCGATGGTACGGGAAACAGCTTCGCTCTGGATAGACCCCCTCGGAATTCCATTGGCAGTATGACTATGTGTCTATGGAAGTCTGAAATCAGGGTAGGTGTATTTGGTCTTAACCTGAGACTTGCACCGCTAATACTTGCGACAATCAATATACTTTGGTTGCGGTCGTCCAGAGCTTTAATAGGTTCTGTGTACGCCTATGCTGGGTATATTGAGAATCGTAGTGTGTTGGGTGTGATGTCAAGACAGAAGTATCACTCCAGTCATATGGAGATGATGGTCACGTAGGATACGGTACTAGTTCTCTTAAGTACTGCAGTCATCGGGATAATATGACTAGGTCATAGTTATCCGATTATAGAGACTAGTTACCAGACATCCGATATGTGCTTCGTACGGGGCAGACACAATTCCAGCCCTAGTCCTAGCACGTGATCATCCGATACTGGATTGAAATACGCAATACTACGTATACTATGCCTGATATAGATCCTTTATTCCTGTAAGGATATTTCTGGAGAATTGGGTAGGCATCGCGCTTTGCTAGAAGCCAACTTTGTCTTGTAAATCGGTAAAACGTAGTACTTGGTACTTATGTGTTCGGATAGTCCGACGACCGAATTTACTGCCAACATATCCGGGGATCTCATGGGTCGCTTCCCGAAGATTCACCGATGACGTATGACTCACACTCTAAATTAATATGGGATTAATTAGAAGAGAGAGAAAATTAATCTGGGATTAATTGCGGAGATATTTTATCTGGGATAAAATATCAATTAAAGAGAGATAACGATTAATTTGGAATTAACCGATAAATTAAAATATTTGATATATTAAAGGAAATTAGATTTCGACGCGGAATTAAAATAGATTTTAATTCAGGCGAATGAATTAATTTAGAATTAATTCGTTAGCGACGTGAATAGTGACTTCGCTAGGCGTAATCATTTAATTACGTCGCAACGGAAAATTCGTTAATTTGGAATTAGCGAACCCGAGCCCAGGATTGTTTGCGAGTGCATTCGCATTTCGAATTCGAGTGCGGCACACAAGTTAAATTAAGCGTCAAATTGCTAGTCGCATCTAGCATCACATCATTCGTCAATCAAATGATAGATGTCTTTTACTTTTAGTGATTGACGCCAGTCACTATTCACTGATTGATGGCAAGTGATGTGTGTGGTTGGCAAGCATTTATGGCTTTAATTGCTTGACTTTTTTGAAAGCAAAATTTGGTATTTGATTTTGGAAAATCTATTACCATTTTTTGTAACAAAACACATCACTCACTCTCTTTATTTCATCTCTCTCTCTCAGCCATTTGGCCTGTTTTTCTTCTTCACTGCATCTGTTTTTGCCGTGAGCCAAAGAAGAATATGGAAGCTTAGAGTCGCGATTTTGTGGCAAAATCGGGAGTGCTAGCACACTACGAAGTCATGCGAAGGTGATAGGGAAGTCCAACCATGAGCTTGGAATCATTCGACGAAGCTTGGAGCTTGACGAAGGACCAAAGCCGAGCCAAAAACAGTGGGCTGTTTCAGTCACTGCCGAGAGCATGCAGTGTGCAGAAAGAATTTTTTTGTTCATTGCCGCGTCGTTCAACCGATCGATGTAAGTATTCCACAACTTCGTTGATTTGTATTCGCACTTGTTTCATGCTTGTTTAATGATCTTGGGACCTTAGCAAACACCAACATTTGGCCCACTCTAGAATAAACACCAATATTAAAACCTAGGGCTCCTAACAGTTGGCCCACTCTAAAATAAACACTATCATTAACCCCCTCTAGGAGGCATTCGCTTGTATATTTTCGACCCCTTCATTGCCAAATAACTTGAATGGATTATTAGTCTTCATCCTTGGATTCTTGGATCCATACTTCGAGGCTTGTTTTCTTGATGCTCCATGTATCATATCAACAAGATGCAACAACTTGCACCTAACCATTTCCTAGATAGCGTTCAGGTTGTCTCACAACCCTCCCACTACATCTAGGTTTTATGGTATCCTGATAAACTTGCATCTGACTTTCAGATGTATAAGGTGTTATGTCTTTGTCAACATTTGAAAATGGTGTACTGGTCGTACCAGCAAGTAATTCCTCAAGTAACACTTTACTTTGAGGTTTGAACTTTCTCATATAGTCCTTCACAAGAAATGTAGCATTTATCGACACAAATACTTTATTATCTTCTGGACTATCAAAAGAATCCACCCCTAGTTTCCTTAGGATTGCCTACAAATTGGCACACATGTGAACGTGGTTCCAACTCAGTAGTCTTGTTCTTTAGCACATGTGTCGGACACCCCCATATGCGGAAATATCGCAAACTAGCTTTTCGACCTTTCCAAAACTCTAATGGAGTCTTAGAAACAGACTTAGAAGGAACTACATTCAGGATATATATTACAGTTTGCAATGCATACCCCATGAATAAACTAGGTAGAGTGTTATAAATAAACATTGATCTCATCATGTCTAGTAGGGTGTGATTTCTCCTTTCTGCAACACTATTTTGTTATGGTGTTCTAGGTGTCGTGAGTTGTAAAATAATTCCATGCTCAACTAAGAATTCCTCAAAATCTCTATCAAGGTATTCTCATGCACGATCGGATCATAGATTTTTGATGCTTTTACCTAACTAGTTCTCAACTTCAGCACGATACTCTTTGAACTTTTCAAATGTATCTGACTTGTGCTGCATTAGGTAAACATACCCATATCTAGAATAATCATCAATGAAAGTGACGAAATATTCATAACCACCTTGGGCTTTTACATTCATCGGTCCGCAAACATCTGAATGTATTAGCTCAAGTGTTGCTTTGGCTCTTATCCATTTTCCAGTAAAAGGTCTCTTAGTCATTTTGCCTTCTAGATAGGATTTGCAGACATGTAAAGTAACGAGTCTTACTGATTTAAAACTCCGTTCTTAATTAGTCTATCTATCTGGTCAAGGTTAATGTGACCAAGTCTAAGGTGCCATAAATAGGTATCATAATGAGAAATCTTTTGCCGTTTAGTTTTGAGAAACATTTCAGTATTAAGCAGTGATTCATGGATTAACGGCCTTAATACATATAAATTATTCTCGTAGTTTCCCGTGCATATATTTAATCCATTTCTACTAATAATAATTGACTTATTATTAAATGAAATAGAAAAATCACATTCCATAAGTTTTGTTACAGAAATCAAATTCCTACGAAAACCAGAAATATATAGCACACCATTCAAACATAAATAACTCTTATTAAAATTCAAAATTGAAACTCCTACTGCTTTTGCTGAAACATCATCCATTATCCCAACTCTTATGGTAAAGCTACCTTCAGCAAGGTCCCTCCATGAGTCAAGTAGCTGCAAAGAACAACAAAAATGGTTAGTGGCACCAAAATCAACAATCCATATGGATTTATCATCCTTCACCAAAAGAGACTTAATAACAAGTAAATCATATTTACCTGTATTCTTCTTCTCTTTAAGCTCATCAAGGTATTTCAGACAATTCTTTTTCCAATTCCCTCGTGTTCATAATGGAAATATTTTCCTTTGGCATTAGTTCATTTACAACTTTTGTTGTTATTCTTTTTCATTGGTTTTGCTTTTGCCTATCAATTGCCTTTCTTCTTATTATTTGCAGATTTAGAAGATTCGGCAACATTTGCCTCGGCATTGGACCTACGAGGACCATTCATAATGGACTCGTAATTGGTGAGCTCATTTAGCAGTTTAGTCAATGTCAAAGTCAATTTATTCATAGAATAGTTGCTTTTAAACTGTAGGAAACTCTTCGGAAGGGTTTCCATGATCATTGTCACCTGGCTTTGCACATTGATACGTGCACCATAAGTTTCGGTCATATTAAGATGAGACATCATCCTTAACACATGGTCTCAGACTGATGTTCATTCCTTCATTCTAGCGGTCAATACAGAGACCATTGCTTCATATTGTTGCCGGTCTGAAGGTTGCCTAAACATGTTATATAATGACTGCATAATCATTGATGTTGTCGCCATAGGCTCATGTAGTGCAGCAAGAACCTCTGACATGGATGCTATCAAATAGCTATGGGCTTTCTCATCATCTTTAATCCAATTATTATAGGCATTACGTGTAGCTTTGCCAGTATTTAGTGCTGGCTCAGGAGGACATTCCTCCATTAGGATAAATTTAAGGTCTTCACAGACCAAAATAACATTCATGTCACTTTTCCACTTAACATAATTATCCCTGGTTAATTTTTCTTGTTGTTTGAGAATTGAGATAATTGCAGATGCCATGGCTGAAAAATAATAAACGCGCATTCAACATTCATTCATCGCATATTAAAATTGTCAAACATTTAGGTGTAAAATTAAACATGATGCATGATCAATGTATAATGAATTAGAAACTTAAAAGAGTTACTATGCCACAGTTATCTATCATCCCACAAATAAGTGCCGTCGTAGGGTAGGTCAAGTATTAGCATGATAGACTGAGACATTCTCAATTGATTAATATATCTGAAATAACTCTTATTCCTATATTAATCAACTACCGTTATTTTGATCAAGGAAACTTTGATTAACAACTTAATCATTCCATTGTGAGTGTGATCCATTATTTCGAAACCCTTGGACTTAACTGGTGAAGTGCCGCTATAGGGTAGGTCAAATCACAAGATACATCGAGAGTCCCTATCTTTTCAGAATCCAAACCTGATATTACCCAAAAAGGACACCGTCCGTAGGGGGACGAAAGTAAAGCCGTCTCGAGGCACCTATTGAATCTCACGTTTCTGGATAACAATGGAGATCGCGGATATATTGTGGTATACCCCTCTCCCACTCACTATTTTGAAGTGTAAGGTTTATATCTTACTAGTATCTTATAAATCTTAAATTATGCTCGGCTAAAGTCATACCTTATTAATACTAGTTGATGATTTAGTGATCTAACCAATTTTAACTCTTAAGATTTTATTCACTAATCCCGATTAGTCTCTACTAACCAATTAATTTAATTAAACTAATTTAATCAAGTTGCTTTAGTGATCTAATCAATTTAACTCTTAAATTATTATTCCACTAATAGGTTTTAAAATTTAGAATTCAACGAACGGACCAAATGTCATTAAACCATTTAATCGATAAAAGCACATTATTTATTCCAAAGGTATGTGGTATTGTATCCCGGGTGCAGACCATATTACCGTCTATTCGGAACTGGCTATGGAATTTACGTCCGGGTTTCCATCCGATATACCAAGGAAAATAATATACTCATAAAGTCCATATGTTTCTAAACTTGAATTCATAATTTTTAAACATTTAAACCAATTAATCTTATTAATCCATTTACATGCATCTCATAATCTTATTTAACTTCTAAATTACATAAAATCATTTTTTATGACTAGAATATCATGCATATCTACATGTTATGGCATGTTATGGGCGTCACGACGCGAACTGATGGGTGTCGCGATGCCTATAATTCCAGAAACTGGAATTGCTTAAGCTCTGTGTCGCTTCACGACGCAGGTTACCTTGCGTCGTAATGCAAACGAGGCAGCGGCCTCAGGTTTCGTATGCGTAGCGCGTCGTAATGCAAACTGGAATTGTTTCAGCCCAGTTTTCAGGGCTGGAAATAGCAAAAACATACACATTTCATATTGCGTTGACCGGACACTTATTTTTCTATACTAATCTAATTAGTACAATAAATCCAAAGCATCCATTGGTCTTCAAATCTTGTTCCATGGAGTGTTATTGAGTTCTTCGCGGAATTTCTCCGTCAAAAGTCCTTCGCGGCATTGGCTCCTCCAAGTTACAAATAGGGTTACATAATGGACTTATTACAAAGGAAATAAACTTACAACACTTGAAAGGATAGGACCTTATGATCTTACATTTCCATTGCTAAAAACATGAGCCGGAAAAAATAATGATCAACGCAATACATTCATCACATGAATCAAAAGTGAACATTCATCACATGAACATTAAAACAATTCATCTCATGAATCTAATTGTTCCTACTCATCATGACATGCATTTTAATAATAAAAACTAAAATGAGAAGGGTTAAGAAAAATTTTCAACCTTAAGTTCTCGATGCCAATTGTATGAAACGAATTTCCTTAGCGCGGCGGAAGTTGCTTGTGGTGGCATCGGCTCTGGTATGGATCTTTAAAATTTTCTTTGCCTTCTCCCTTTGTTATAGTAGCCGAAATCAATCCTTTGATGTCCAACGCTTGGATCAACCACTCGATCTTCCGAACTATAACTCGAAACCAACAAACCAAAGTGCGGGCTTCACTCACAAAGATCAAAACTCTAAATAATTTAGAGAATTAAGATGTCACAATGGTGTTTGGCTTTTTGAAAATTCAAACACTCTCACAACACTTGCGAATGTTTGAACTCTCTCTCTTTTCTCTCAAATGCACTTGTGTGAATGAATGCAAAAATGTTAACCTTATAAGTGAGAGAAATTATAGAGATGATATTCTTTTACACAAGCCAACTAACCTTGTCATTAAGAATCTAATGCTTTCTTGCAATGGCCAACACAAAAAAGTGAATGTCATACCAAAGCATAAGAAATGATAAGCTAAAGACAATGACTTTGTCATTAAGCATCTAATGCTTTCTTTCGATGGTAAACACATAAATGTGGAGACCATACCAAAGCATAAGAATGTATTAGCTAATGACAAAACTATTTGGTGTATACAAGCCACCTAATAGACATAATAAATTGGAGAGCATGACAAGCCATATGGCTTTGTCTCCAAGGTAAATAAAAATCACTATCTCAATAATGATTAAATTACATTCAATTATGTTTTAGTAATTATCTCATAATTATTACTAACTTGATTATCTCATAATCAAGACTTGATTATATCATAATCAAAGAATTCTTGAAAACATTAATTTAAACTAATTTAACATAGTTTTCATTTGTGACAATAAATATTATTAATCTCATTAATAATATATAAATATAATGTGAACATAATTTTAGATAATCTAATTATATTAGGTTTCTACAATTAATCGAGCTAGCACGGGGACCAAATGGACCTACGGTTCCGAGCTCCAATAATTCTGAAATATTAATTAAACTCGTTAATCAAATATTACGAATTATTAACTGCGCGTTATTCCACTAAAAACTCGAAGTTGAACTCCCGTTGCCATAGATGGATAAAATAAACTGAATAATTTCGGTGTCCATCGATATAGTCATTACATATCGATATAACCCTTCACGAACATCTCATAAATAGAGTCGGGTCAAAAGTCTGTTAAACCCCTCTAAATATTTTGTCTCTTAAGCACCATTGATTCTATAATGAAAAATTAATTCATAACAATTATGAATAAAAAACTTTCTATTCGAAATAGAAAAGATGAGCGCTCAAATTATTCAAGTCTCGAATCAACTCTTAAAAGATATACTCTTTTGTTTCTCGTAAGAATGAGTGAATTCTATATTTATATAAAACGTTCCCAGCTACACACCAAACCATATCCCCAAAATAAGTAGTTATTGGCCGGGAATGCAACACCAACCTTACTATAGTAAATCAAAGGACATAGCCTGTCATGAAAGAGTTCGTAGTACACTCAGGATTAAGATCGAATCCATATATGACCATCTATTAGATAAAATGAATTTCTTCGGTTAACGGATATTAAAAGAAATTTGTATTTATCTGAGTCCAGTCCTATATGATCTCATCATAAAAGGTGCCTCTATTCCCATGTCACTACATGAACGATCCCGGATCAAGGTCGTCATACAAGTACAAAATGGACCGCAGCTATAGATAAACCACAAACAAAGTACCATCTTTGTTTGCTCTCTATGGACTATTTAGGTTACTAACTTCAGACTTAAATCCTCTTGTGTATCAAAAATATACTAAGTCTGAAGGTACAATAGTAATCAAGGTAAACAAGACAATTGGACAATCTACGATATAAATTAAACAACTTTGATAAAATGAATAATACATTTATTATTATTATAATAATCAATTCCGTTTACAATACATGAAGCTCTAGGACATAAATCCCAACAGTTTGGACCTAATATAATCCATGCATTGTGTCACCATCTATCTATAATGCATATGATAGAAATCTCTTCGTAGACGTAAACTAAGAGACATGCAAGTATCATGAACTTAAGACATACACAAACTTCACCATGAATGAGACCTATTTTGCAAAATTAATAAAGTAACTAAAAATGATCATGGATACCAACTTATACATTTAATGCTCGTAACATTAAACTGAGATATAACTTAAAAGCATGAATTGAATCCATGGACTAAACTTATAGACTTGAAATCACAGCTTGAGTTGTAACATAGATCCTAAAGGCGTGATTTGTTAATTGGATTGAAAGAAAATACACAATGTGGATTCAAGTTTGAGGTTGTCAACTAAGTTCACAAACATAATGCATGTACTTGAAATTCAATATAAAACATATTCACAAATCATGAACATAAAGCATGTGTTGAATTCGTAGTGATATAACCTATTTACAAATCTATACTTAAATCACTTACCTAGGAATATTCGTAATTCATTGTCACAATTATATGCTTTAAAACATAAACACATTCATTTCATAAGGATCAATTTGAATTTGAAACATATACCACAATCTTAGTTCTAAATATAATCATAAAACAAAACTATAATTAACCATGGACTTATTCATGCCCAAACGTAACCTAATTATCCATGCATGCCCATCTTTTATAACCTCATCACTATCAAAACAACATTACATGCTTTCATTCATACATCTTCTTATTCAGCCATCTTGCTTCAAGGTCAAGCAAAATTTCAAACTACCTAATACACAAACTAAAGAACACCGGTACAAATTGCACGATTAGGCACTAATCTCATGTTCACATTATCAAAGTCTTACAACCATAACCTTAGTCATATTATAACCCATTTTGGAATTTTAAATTCCTTGACAACGCTTACTTCCGTCACATTTGCACTTATAACAACCAAAGCAATACCATTATAACAAGAATCCCTAGCACCATTCAAGGAAGTCAACATCAAAACAAGAACATTACGCCATCATCATGTCCTCTACATCCCTTTATGCATTCTAAGGCATTTTCATTTTCATACCATTCAACCATATTACCAATCACTACACATTAATATATATACATCATGTAATGATTTAGACATACAAATTAACAAACAAAACAATCATTTTCCTCTCTATAGCATTCGGTCAAGGAGGTTCCTTTACCCAACCTTGTACATTTCAATCACATGAGCCATAATCATATTCATTCTTTCATCTACCATCATTTAACAATTAAACATACTTCAACATGAACAAAAATCATTCATCCCAATTATTATATTGTTTTGGCCAAGGTAAAAAAAAGGCCCTTTAAGCTTATGTTTTGTATTATTTTTGATGATTTTAACAACACAAAAACCGCCTAAAAAAGATCAATTTTTGTAACACCTAAAACACACATTGCCACACCAAAAGCTCACTGTTTTTGCGCAATTTGAGGCAGCATATCAGATCTAAATTTTACACTAAAACCAGCCCCAAAACACTCTTATTTAATGCCACCAAAAATCCAACACAAAACACTCCCCAAATAGGTGGTGTAGAAGATGAAGTAGAAGCTTTTTAGTTTCGTTTCCAAAAAGTCTTCCGTGCTATGGCTCGTCACCTCCAAAGGGATGTGTGGGCTTCACTCACAAAATCAAATCCTTAAACACTTTAGAGATTAAAGTTGTTAGACAAAATTTTATTTTTTTGTTCTTCTTTATTTTTCTTTCAACTTTTGAGAGAAAACTAAGAATAAGGGTGGTTAGGGATAGGCAAATGAGATTAAGATGAAAAAGAAAATAATTTTCATTTTTATATATAGGATTAAGTTGTCTTAGAATTAACAAAAAATCCTTCCCCTCCCCTTATAATAATCGGCCATCATGGACTTTTTTTGTAACATCCAAAATTTATTCAATGCCTGAAATAAGACAGTAACATGTT
>SKCR01053667.1:0-30105 GCA_019454045.1 Zanthoxylum bungeanum | reverse complement strand
CGTAATGTCTTAATACTCTTCCCAGTTTGTTTCTCCACTTCGTGTCGAAACTCTTTGAATTTCTCAAAAGTTTCCGACTTGTGTCTCATAAGATACACATAACCGTAACGAGATGCATCATCTGTAAAGGTTACGAAGTAGTGAAATCCACTCTAGCCTGGCTAGACATGGGCCCGCATACGTCAGTATGAACGAGGGCCATAGTTCTGTGGCATGTTCACTTTTACCGCTAAAAGGTGATTTAGGCATTTTGCCTAAAAGACAAGATTCGCAGACGTCATATGAATTGGGATCAAATTCGTCCAAGTACCCACTTTTCGAAAGTGTGGATATGCGAGTCTTGTTGATGTGTCCTAGACGACAATGCCACATATAAGCTTCATCTTTTAGATTACTTCTTTTGAGCCTTTTGTTTGTCATTTTAGGAGATTCATTTATATTCAAAATATAAAGAACGTTATTTGCAACAGCTGTGCAAATTTCTGCATCATTTTTATATAATAACACCCAGTGTTCCTGAATACAAAAGTGTAACCCTGCTGGGTTAACAAGGACACAGATATAATATTCCTAGTTAAACTAGGTACAAAATAACAGTTCAAAAGTTTAAGTTCATGCCCTGAGGGCAGTACTAAAACAAAGTCCCTACGGCCAAAACAGCAACTGGTGTTCCGTTTCCGACCCGTAGATCCATCTCCCCTGATGCCAGCACCCTGCTATCATGCAGATCCTGCACATCAGTACAAATATGAGCACCACAACCAGAATCAAAAATCCAATTTTAAAACTAGAAGTATTCATATTTATCTCAATAACAAACATACCAGAGGCAATAGCCTTGCTAGCCTTGATATCCTCCCTGCACAATGCTCATTCGGCAGTCACGTTTCCAGTGACCCCTCTTGCCGCAGTTGAGGCAGATGTCGCGAGATTTGTCCTTTGGCTTCCTAGAAGCCACTGTCAACTTGCCTTTGCCCTTCTTCTTGAACTTCTTCTTCCTTGCACCTCCAATTGCCTTGGGGCCACCCTTTGGCGCAAGAGAGGTCAATGCAAAATGCGCCTCGCGCTTGCTCCCCTTTAGGAGTTCCCTTTCGAACTCCTTCAGCAAGGACAACAACTCTCCAAGAGTGTCGTCAGTATCCATCAACTTATAGTTGATGATGATTTGTTTCCAAGTATCGGGTAGCGATTAATATCATATCAATCGTCAGCTCAGCCTCCAAGACTATTCCCATATTGGCCAACTCATCAATGTCGGCGATCATTTGACTCCCGTGGACTTCAACTGATGCGCCTCTGTCATCCGGGAGTGGAAGAGTTTCCTTACTAGCTCGTACCTCTTCATCCGCTTATTGGTGCGGTGAAGATCACGCAATCTTGCCATCATGTTATAGGGATCCAAGTCCCTGTACTGGCGTCTGAAATGCTGGGTCATTGCAGCTAGCATAACTGACTGAGCTTGGTCCACAATCATCACTATGAGTCTTCCATAACTCTAGCTCCAGTGGCTCAGTGGGTTTAGGCGGGAGAGGTGTCTGAATAGTATACAGTATCCTCTCAGCCCCAAGCACTATCTTGAGGTTCATTTCCCAGTCGTAAAGTTTGTCCCTTTGAAGACATTATCGCCATGATTATGTCGCGGATATTACCTTTGCCAATCATCTTGACAACTATAGTCCAACTATAAAGTCAACGATGTTATGGGTACAGTCAAAATGTTACAAGTAAAATAACAATATATTAGTCCAACTAATTATTTAAAATATTGACGAAATAATTTGAAAGACGCGTAAGGCTAAATATCTGAATGAAATTGCAAATTCAATAATAGCCTCCCACTATTTTCTTCAAGTTTCTAACCCTCTGTAGAGAACTCGGGAATAGAATTTCCTAGTGGCTAGGATCCCGTTAAATAACACACAACCTTGACTTTGGCCAATAAAAAATGTATGCTATTTAACTTAGGTAGATCTCCATGATCAATTGGATCTCATCCATTCCTAGATCCGGTTAGGTGGACATCCAAGTCCGAAACATATGTATAATGTCAATGTATCTAATACATTTTCCTAACCCTATCCTCCGAATCAACTAGGCCTTGGCTTTGGCCAAAACAAACCTAATGATTCCAGTTAAGCGGGACCATTGACGAGGAAAGTTTCGTAATCAATGTCGTTGGACAAAAATGATCTTGACTTTGGCCAATAAAATCACGATTTGGACAAGACACCGATATGCAACAAAACTCTCATGATTCAGTACATCCTTGATTGACAAAGGTCTTGACTTTGGTCAAAAACAAGCCAATGCCAACTTCGGATCTTGAACAAGAACCATTCAATGAAGGATATTTCGCTTAATATAAATGAGGGATTTTCGCGTAATGGGCAACCAATTTATTTATCTTTGTTAGGTCTCATCATCATACAACCTTAAGCATGCTTCTAAAACATCATAAAGCGCGTAAAGTAAATTAATAGTGATATGCGGATGGATATATAAACAACTTGTTCCTAGAACAAATCACTCCCTTTCCTCTCCCCCCGTTAGCACTATCTACTATCTACCCAATTACATATACAATAAGAGAAACCTCATTTACATTGAGGGGAATTAGGTGAGAAGAGAATACAAAGAGATAAAGAGATAAGGCTGGACACGCAGGTCCAATTTATAAATTCCAAATTTACAATATTCTCTAAAAATACCTTTCCCTTCTAATATCCATCCGATATACACTATTCATTCATCACATACAAATACATTCAAACAAGACATGCTTTTTACAACCAATCTAATCCAATTAATTAGTCTTTGTTTAAGTGATCATCCAATGTTCAAACAACGGTTTGATTTGCGCGAGTCCAACTCGATTGAGAATAAGTACATAAGGAACGAATTCACGAATTATATCGAACTACTAATTAAATCTAATTCAATTCGTATTCAATACTAATTCAATTATTTAATTCCAAATTAAAATATTTACACTTTTAATGTGCTTTAAAGACTTAGATTCTAAATCTAATCTCATTGGGCCTCAAAGCCCAACTAACATCTATGTTGAATTTAATTCAAGTCAAATGGACTTAGAATTGATTTATTAAGGCTTGGGCTTTGGTCAATGTGGGTCAAACCCAATTACCAAGCCCAAATAAGGAATCACCCTTAAATGCCATAAAACCAATTTTAAGGCCTATAAGGCCAATTAAATTTTAAAGCCCATTATATTATATTTGGACTTAATGGAGTGATTTAGGCCCAAATTGGATCCAATCCTTTTGGCCCAAATCTACTTGGTCCAACCAAGCCCATTATGCCCAAATACAATATTAAAAGGCCAATTCACCAATTAAGCCCATTAATTAAATTTAATATTCCAAACATTAAGTCCAATTATTAAAGTGTAATACCAAGATTAATACATTAAACCAAATATTTCAAAAAATACCCATTTAATTTATTAATCATGTATTGTTCAAAATAAATGTCCAACATTAATTTTAACAAAAATCAACTCCTTTACATGTCCTTGTACATTCGGCCAAGGTGAGTTTTTTTTGTGTCGATTTGTTTTTCAATCCGATTGAATTACTAATCTACGTCCCGTACACGTTCTAAGTCATCTAATGATCTTAAACACAAAAAATTCCAATCCACTCCAAGTAGCAACACATTCGGCCAAGGCATGGATTTGGGGAAAAAATCATCCAATGCATTTTTCATAAAATTGATTCCATGTAACATCATTCTATATACATGTAAGCATTCTTATTAATCAAATTTCATAAGAACATGCTTCATCAATTTCATTTCACCATAACCATTCGGCCAAGGTCAAAATTTTGGGGAAAAATCATCCAATGCCATTTTCATAAAATTGATTCCATATAACATCATGTTATATACATGCAGGCATACTATTCATCAAATTTCACAAGACATGCTTCAACCAATTTTAACAACACCCATTCGGCCAAGTTAAAATTTTGGGGAAAAATCATCCAATGCATTTTTCATAAAATTGATTCCATATAACATCATTCTATATACATGCAAGTATACTTATTCATCAAATTTCACAATAACATGCTTCAACCAATTTTATATCAAATTTTAACCTAAAGTATTTCATGCTTAACCATGGCTCCATGATACCATTGTTGGTTTCTATAATATGTCCCAAGGAAAGATTAAGCATACATGAAATACAACAAAGAATATATATAAACATGAAGTATGGCGGAATCATACTACAATGCTATGTTGATGAAGAAAAATCAAACCAAATGGAAGCTTCAAGGTATATTAGGTTCGGCCAAGGAAGACAAGAAGAAGAAAGCACCAAACTTTGTGTATTCCTTGCTCTATGATGGTTTCCCTATCACCTCTTTTGATCCCTTTGAAGGTGCTAGCCTTGCATGTTCCAAACAACAATCTTTCTTCAATCTTTGGCAACCAAAATGGAAGAAAAATGGAGACCAAAACTGTTTCAGGTTTTCGGTCAAGAAAAGAGAGAGAATAGAGGATTTTCTTGATTGATTTTTGATACCAAAATCAATTTATATTTATGCCATAATATTTATTAAATAATAATAAATCTATGACACAAGCCATGCAAAGGCTTA
Source organism: Zanthoxylum bungeanum (assembly GCA_019454045.1). Classification (NCBI taxonomy): domain Eukaryota; kingdom Viridiplantae; phylum Streptophyta; class Magnoliopsida; order Sapindales; family Rutaceae; genus Zanthoxylum; species Zanthoxylum bungeanum. Next base: position 25,477 of record SKCR01053667.1, on the reverse strand, counting down.
GAGTGTCAAACACTCAAATTCCATGCATAAAATTAGAGTGTATTATACACTATCACCATGCAATGTATTATCAATAAAATAATACATATAATGACATGTGTCAAGTGGGCCCCACACGTTTCCAAATGAAAGTGGGCCCACGTCCACTCACGCGTTCGGGTTCGATATTTCCGAAATACCGAACTTGCGTCGCGACGTTATTAAATCGAATTTAAATAAATAATCGCTCCTAGCGAAATTATTATTTACGTCGCTTACGAATTAATTCTAAATTAACTCGTATGCCCGAATTAAAATCTAATTTTAATTTCGCGTCGAATCGAATTTCAATCATTATATCGAATATAATAATTTTACTGATTAATTCCAAATTAATCGTTCTCTCTCTCTAAATAAGGCACTTTATCCGATAAAGTTTCTCCCGCAATTAATCCAAGATTAATTAAGTTCGAATCAAATATCATAGGTGAATCTTCAGGAAGCGACCCAAGAGATCTCCGGATATGTTGGCAGTGAATACGGTCGTCGGATAATCCAAACACGCACGTACCTCGTACTACGTTCTTACCGATTCACAAGACAAGGTTGGCTTCTAGCAAAGCGCCATGCCTACCCAATTCTCCAGAAATATTCTTATAGGAATATAAGATCTATATCAAGCGTAGTATACCGTAGTATTGCGTACATCGATCCAGTATCGGATGATCACATGCTAGGCCTGGGGCTGGAGATGTGTCTGCCCCGTACGAACATATATCGGACATCAAGCAACTAGTCTCTTTAAATCGGACAATCCTGACCTGGTCATATTGTCCCGACGGTTGCCAACCTTTTATAGAGTGCTAGTTCTGTGTCCTGCGTGATCATCACCTCTATATGTCTGAAGCGATACTTCCATCTTGACATCACATCCAGTACACTACGATTCTCGATAAACCCAGAAGAGGTGTACAAAGAACCGGTTAAGGTCCCCAACCACCAAAACCAAAGTTTACCGATTGTCGCAAGTACTAGCGATGTAAGTCTCAGGTTAAGACCATATACACCTACCCTGATGCGGCCTCCCATAGACACGCAGACATACTACCAATGGGATTCCGCGGTCTATCCAGAGCGAAGCTGTTTTCCCGTACCATCGGTAAAACACAACCTCCTATCGCACTTGCATAAGTATCAATACTTAAATATATGAGAACTATGCTGTTGTGCTCTCACAACGTGCACAAGCGCAATACTAGTCTATTCCGCATTATCGATGTCCAGTCTCGATAATACTACGGCTAGGGATATTTAATGATTAAACCTTTAGGGACTGATACTGTCTCATATCATTCTCAGTCCAGGTACTAATCATATGGACTTTCGCCATTTATAAATCAAAGTAAACAATATTACAAAACGGCAAAAGGCAATTTCATTATCACATAGTTAATTTTGTACAATAATACAATATCATTTACAAAACAGTGACGCTATGGGACATAATGTCTAACATTAACAGGTTATGTGTGCGCCTCTTCTAGGTTTATTGAGAATCGTAGTGTATTGGATGTGATGTCAAGATGGAAGTATCAATTCAGACATATGGAAATGATGATCACGCAAGGATTCAGAAATAGTTCTCTATAGTGTTGCAACCATCGAGATAATATGACAAGGTCATGATTATCCGATTCAAAGAGACTAGTTGTTTGATATCCAATATGTGCTTCGTACGGGGCAGACACTATTCCAGCCCCAGGCCTTGCACATGACATCAGATACTGGATCGCGATACGCAATACGTCGTATACTATGCCTGACATAGATTATATATTCCAGTAAGAATATTTCTAGAGAATTGGGTAGGCACGGTGCTTTGCTAGAAGCCAACCATGTCTTTGCTGGATCGCGATACGTGGTACGAGGTACTTACTTTATCGGATAGTCTGATAACCGAATTTACTGCCAACATATCCAGAGATCTGTTGGGTCGCTTCCCAAAGATTCACCGATTACAGTTGACTTAAATTAGAATTAATCTGGGATTAATTTAGAGAGAGAAAATTAATCTGGGATTAATTGGGGCTTTATTTAATCTGGGATTAAATGTGTTCGGTAGAGAGAGAACACGATTAATTTGGAATTAATCGGTAAAATAAATTTAATAGTTAAATTTGATTTTTCTATTTAATTTATTTGAATGGGCTAAAATTAATATATCGGATATATTAATATGAATTGGATATCATTACGAAATTAAAGTCGGACTTTAATACGAACGAATGAATTAATTTAGAATTAATTCGTAATCGACGTTCGTAATATATTTGCGAGGCATCGTTATTTAATTAAATTAGATTTATTATTTAGCGACGAAAGTTCGTTTAATCGGATTAAACGGAACTGAGCCGCGTCGAATGTTCGTCGATATGTAGAGATATTTGAATTTTGAATTCAAATATTGGGGCCCACTTCACATGTGTGGTAGGTGGTGGTAGTTGGCATTTATGCCAAGCCACCAACCACCTTGTAATGGTTTTGGTAAAACCATTTACCCAACTACCAAGTTTGGTGAAAAGGGTTAAAGGGTTTTACCAAAAGCAAATCTCTACACATCATTTACACAAATTGAACAAAAGGAAACCCTAATACTCTAAGCCTTGGGCGTGAGCTACCTCCCTCTCTTCACTTGGATTTTGTTCTTCAAATCAAAAGCTAGCACTTAAGCAAGTCAACAAAGGTGATAGGGAAACATCTTCAAGAGTTGGAATCAACACTTTGCTTGGAACTTGGATTTCTCTTCTCAAATTTTTAAAAGCTCAAATCTGTTCGTTGTAAGTATTTCCGCAACTTATAATGATATTAATCACTTGTTTTCATGCTTATTAGATCCTTGGCATGTTCTAGGAACACTAACAAGACGCTCAACATTCCAGAAATGTCCTACCCTTTTCCAGTGCGCATCGCGACTCAGGGCCCTTTAGTGTCACGACGCGAACCAGTTTTTCAGGATTATGTGCTTGTTTTCAAGGTCCATCAAAAGCACAACAAACACATCTACACATCTATAACAAAATTATTGCACAAATCAACTTATTGAACTTCAAATTCACATATTCTATATCAAATTATCATATTCAAACAATGATTTAATCTCATTATCCATGATTTAACTACCCATTTAAAATTTTAAAAATTTCGGTTCTTAACTTCAACAATCACTTTATTTACTTATTAATCAACAATAAGCAACCCTTATCATGCCAACATCTCTATTTTATCATCAAGCTTCCAAAATCCAACAAATTAAGTTTTGGTTTATGTTTCCTTGCCTTATTATTCTTGATTCCCTTCATCTTCCAAGTCTTCAATGGTTAACAATGTTCTTCCTTGCTTCATCTTCTCCCTTTTTCTCCCTTTTCATTTTCTTCTTCTCTTCTTCTTCTTCTATTTTAGTCTCTTATTCTATTTCCTCTCTTTTATTTCCCACTTTTTTTTTCATTCTCTTATTTTCTAATTTTACGAGCATTGAATAGTAATCTCCTTATATACTTGGGCTTATTAGATATTCGTATTAATGGAGAAAAATGTAGAAATGAAGAGAAAGTTTAAGATTCTTCTAGTTAAGTCTAAAGTTAATATTCATCAAAAATTTTTATCTGTATTTTTCTCTAGTTTCTGCTTCGAATTTGGAATCATTTTCAACGCAGAAGTTGTGGATCTCAATCGCAGCTTTCCGATGATATAAAATTCAAAAAAATTAGATTTCATATGAGAAAGTTACGGCCGAAATACCATGGGCTGTCCGGATCGGAACATTATACAGTTTCGTATCAGAATTTCGAGGAATTCACCTATTGTCCCCAAAGTCATTCCATGAGTGTATTTATGGCCCAAAATATTTTATATTATATTTCCTACATCCCGTAATGTAACATTACTACAATGTAACAATATAAAGACACCGGTTGTTACAAATCTTCCCCCCTTAAATAGGATTCGTCCTCAAATCCTCTTTAAACTTGGGATATTACCATATGTCACAAATTTCACGGGTTCTTTCTAAACTATCCACTTAAATTGACTTTATACTCGTAACCATCTTTATTTCCATCTGCTAAGACTCTTTCTTTATTGTAAACTAACTCACATTAACCGGGTTCACTATAACTTGGTGACTAAGAATTCTGTTAAACTGATCATTCATCCTTTTTCTAATAAGTACCCCTTAGTCTCTCTCGTATCTTAAGTTTTGTTTCATATCTTATGCTTCTGAAATTATTGATCGAGAGGGGACTCCTTGTCTTGTTTTCATAAAATTCCTGCTGATTGCTTACACTACGACAATGCTACAACTTTTATAGTGCATCAAAAAAGCCTTATTCCTAGATATTTCATTATACTCTACTTACTTCAGCTCGTTACCCGCATGAGCTATCAGTTCTGATGTGTTGACAGAGGACATTCCTAGTGGGCTTCCACCCATAAGAGGTATTGAGCACCAAATAGATTTCATACCTAGCGCAATCATTCCCAATAGACCAGCCTACCGGAGCAATCCCAATAGATAGGAAAAACTATATTCTTTCATTTTATTGTAAGTGTAGATGCCATCAAAATTGATGTAGAAAAGTAATGGCAATTGAAGATTGGCCTACACCGAGAAATGTGACCGAAGTCAGAAGCTTCCATGCATTAACAATCTTCAACCATAGATTTATTAGAGACTTCAGAAGTATTACAGCACCACTGACTATAGTAGTGAATAAAACTATTGTCTTCAAATGTGAGAATAGCAGAAGCTTGCTGTAGGCACTGCATTTTTGCATATAAGTCCCGATGATGAGCCTCGTATAGAGGCACTACCCTTCAAGTTGCGGAAGTCGCGGGAAATGGACGTCGGGAGGGAAAAGTCAGAAATCAGTACCTTGTTTGACTTAATTCGTTTGCTTAGCTTCGGGTTTGCTCATTGGATCTCTATTTTAAAATTTATCCTCGGCCCAAAACCCCGCAAGCCACACACCAAGGCCACCAAAAAAAACAAACCAAACACCCCAAGCCTTCCAATCACACGCCCAAGCCCATTCAAACCCATCCAAAATAATAATTAACACATTAAACACATGTTAAAATCTAAACAAATCACCTTCCCAAATTAAAGATATCTAATCAAATCACCTTCCCTAATTAAAGAAATCAAATCAAATCCCATAAATCCATTTCCTAAACTAAAAAAATCCCCTCCATAAATTAGAGAGATCTTTTCCTTGTAGCACACTAATTATGAGATATCCTCCATAATTGCATGATATTTTCCCTACCCGTACAAGGACAACCTCAACCCTCTCCTATAAAAAGACACCCAAACCAAGCTCTTAGACCCCTAGCACACTCACGCCTAAAGCAAAGAAAATAGCCTTCCACCGCTGAAACCAGCAAGCTCTAAAACCCCTCATCTAGTGCCGTGAAACAGTCCCCCTCCATAACAACACCATCACAGTCACTAAAAGACCTTTAACACCGCACCATCACAACCCCCTCCATCAACCAAAATATCACCACAAACTAGCCTCATCATCACCAAAAACCAGCCACTAAATTGCAGCCCCATCATCACCAAAAACCAGCCTCTAAACTGCATCCCCTTTACTGCAAAACTACCCTTAAACTGCACCCTATTTACCACAACCAGTCCCTGAACACAGGCCCAATTACCGCACAAATTGCATCTCTAAAACCCCCATACATAACCACAAACTGCACCGATAAATTAAACCCTTAAACAGTCCAAAAATAGCAGCAACAATAGCAAAAATAGCAGCCTAAAATAGAGGAAATGGCAGCCCAAAACAGCAAGACGATGAAGGAAAACATTAAACCAGTGAACCGGAGGAGTTGCGGAGCATTAACCCTTCCGACGGCCGCGTAACGCACTTCCAAGAGGCGACTTCAGAGGTTAGACCTTAGGGCACCCTTTTATTTATTCCCGTTTTTTTCTGTTAGTTATTATTATTTCTTTGCATGCGTATTGTTGATTCATGTATGCTGTGGCCATTGGATGAATGTTTTTGTGCTATCTCTCGTGGTATATCGGATGGAAACCCAGACGTAAATTCTGTAGCCAAATCCGAATGGACGGTGGTGCGGCCCGTACTTGGGATACAATTCCACATAATGTTTGACAAAATGACCCATAGCGTCACTATTTGCACAGATCATTGTGTTGTTGTAGCAAATTAACTATGTGACAAAAGAGATTGTACTCTCATCATGTGATTAGATCACCTTAGATGTATAAATGAAGAGAGGTCCATATGATTAGTTCCTGGATTGAGAATGATATGAGACAGTATCAGTCCACGAAGGATTAATCATTAAATATCCCTAGTCGTTGTATTATCGAGACAGGACATCGATAATGCGGAATAGGCTAGTATTGCACTTGTGCGCGTTGTGAGGGCACAACGGCATAGTTCTCATATATATAAGTATAGGATACTTATGCAAGTGCTATAGGAGGTCGTGTTTCACCGATGGTACGGGAAACAGCTTCGCTCTGGATAGACCCCTCGGAATCCCATTGGTATTATGACTATGTGTCTATGGGAGGCCGAAATCAAGGTAGGTGTGTATAGTCTTAACCTGAGACTTACATCGCTAATACTTGCGATAATCGGTAGACTTTGGTCTTGGTGGTACAAGGCTTTAACCGGGTCTGCGTACACCACTTATGGGTTTATCAGAGAGTCGTAGTGTATTGGGTGTGATGTCAAGACGAAAGTATCACTCCAGTAAGAGTGGAGATGATGTCACGCAGGATACGGTATTAGTGCTCTTAAGTGCTGGCCGGCCATCGGGATATTATGACAAGGTCATGTATATCCGATTATAGAGACTAGTTACCAGACATCTGACATGTGCTTCGGACGTGGCAGACACTTATCCAGCCCCAGCCCTAGCACGTGACTATCCGATACTGGGCTGATATACACAATACTACGGTATACTACGCTTGATACAGATCTATATATTTCTGTAAGAATATTTCTGGAGAATTGGGTAGGCATGGCGCTTTGCTAGAAGCCAACCTTGTCTTGTAAATCGGTATAAACGTAGTACGAGGTACTTACGTGTTCGGATAGTCCGACGACCGTATTTACTGCCAACATATCCGGGGATCTCATGGGTCGCTTCCTGAAGATTCACCGATGATGTATGACTGGCACTTTAATTAATCTAGGATTAATTAGAGAGAGAGAAAATTAATCTAGGATTAATCACGGAGATATTTTATCTAGGATAAAATATTAATTAAAGAGAGAGAACGATTAATTTGGAATTAATCGATAAAATAATATATTTGATATATTATTAGAAATTGGATTTCGACGCGAAATTAAATTAGATTTTAATTCGGGCGAACAATTAATTTAGAATTAATTCGTTAGCGACGTGAATAGTGATTTCGCTAGGCGTAATCATTTAATTACGACGCGACGGAAAATTCGTTAATTTGGAATTAGCGAACCCAAGCCCGGGATTATTTGCGAGCGCATTCGCATTTCGAATTCGAGTGCGGCACGCAAGTCAAATCAAGCGTCAAATCGCTAGTCACATCAAGCGTCAAATCACATGTCACTTTGAGTGATGTGACAATTTGATTGATTTATTTGAGTGATTGATGTGGTAGTTGAAAAGCATTAATTACTTTTTGCTTTTTGACTTTTAATAAATGAAAATGTTTTATGTATTTGATTTTTGTTTTTGGAAAATAAAAATAAATATATAAGTAATAAATTTTCTTTTATTTTTCTCTCTCTCACTTTTCGGTTTCCAGTAAACCATTTTCCCCCTCTCTTTTCCCTCTTCTCCTTCACGGTTTTGGAGCCTTTCTTCTCTTGTTCTTGTTCTGGTTTGACCGAAAAAAATGAGAAGCAAGGATGAAGATAAGGTGCTAGCACACACATGAGTCTTCCTAAGGTGATAGGGCAGTGAACTTGTGAGCTTGATTTATTTTTGGAGCTTGAAGCTTTGAGCTTCCATGGAGTCATCAATGGCCGATCATGGAGGAGACCACCACCATCAAAACCGAACAGCCCACTGCATGAGGAAGCCACTGCCGAGCTTGGAGGGAGGCAAAAAACGCATCTTGTTCTTCGCAACAAAACCGTTCAATGTGAGTAAAGTTTCCGCCTTATTCCTTTGATGTATTCATGCATTTTTTATGCTTGATTTCATGATTCTTGGGACCTATATTAGAACTCAACAATGGTATCTTGAGCTTTGATCAAGCATGAAAAAGTTAGGGTTAAAATTGGGTAAACTCGATTTAGGCATGATTTGGTTGAATTGTTTGATGAAGTATGCTTGAATGAGGTTGAATTGAAGTTGTGTATGATCAATTTCATGAAATTGGATTGGATTCAATTTTCCCTAAATTTTGGGCATGACAAATTGGGTAAAATCAATTGAAGCATGATTTGATTAAATTGATTGATTAAGTATGCTTAAATGTTGTTGAATTAATGATTGATTGGATCAATTTGAAGAAATTATGTTTGGAACAAATTTCCCCAATTTTTTATGTTGGCATAAAGTGACAAATTGGGTAAACTTGATTTTGAGCATATTTTGTGAAATTGGATGAATGAGAATGCTTAAAGTATGTTTAATTTAAGATTGATTGGATCAATTTGTTGAAATTGTGTTTGGAACAAATTTCCCCAAATTGCTTGTGTTGGCCGAAATTAAAGAACCCTAAATTTCTTGGTGATTTTATTTGTTTGATCATTGGATGACTTAAAACAATTGGGTAATGTTGTTTTGAACTTCAATTTGATTGAATTTTGATTTGGAACATTTTTCCCAAATTAAAGTGGCTTGGCCGAATTCAATTGAATTTGAAATTCATTGTGTTTTTGATTTTAATTCATTGGATGAATTGAATTGATTTGGAAATGATGATTGTGGATTCAATTGGATTGAAACCGAATCGGATTGGAAAAACCCATAATTGCCGAGAACAAAAGCATGTAAAATGGGTTTGATTTTAATAAATTGTGTTGGACACTATTTGTCATTAAAGTGCATGATTAAGTATGCTAATTGATGTTTTAGAAATATTAATTGGGTGGTTAATTGTGTATTACACTTAGGTTAATTAATTATGGAATTTAGAATTTTATAAGTTAATTAATTGGGCTTATTTTGGAAATTGGGCCTTTAAGGTTGTGATTGGGCTTTTGGGCTTTGTTGTACATAGTTGAGTTTAGGCAAATTTGGTTGGATCCAATTGGGCCTAAAACCGCATCCATAAAGTCCAATTATGACTTAATGGACCTTAATTATTTAATTGGGCCTAATGGGCCAAAATTGATTTCTAGGCTTATGGGGTAACTCCCGGATTGGATTTTGGTTGTTCGGTTTGACCCGAGTTGACCAAAAGTCCACGCCTTATAGAAATTAATTAAAAGCCCATTGGACTTTATTAAATAAACATTAGATGTTAATCGGGCTTTGATACCCGTTGCGATTAAATTTGGAATTTAAGTCGTAAAGGTTCGTTAATAAAAGTGTAATATTTAATTTGGAATTAAATAGTGAATTAGAATTAAATGCGTATTAAATTGGATTTAATTATGTAGTTTAATTTAATTCAAGAATTCGTACTTTGAGTACTTATTCGCAAAACGAGTTTGACTCACGCAAAAAATCAAATCGTTGTTTGAACATTGGATGATTACTAATTATCATATTAATTAATTGGATTAGATTGATTGATAACATGCTTGTGTGAATACATGGTTGCAATGCATGAATAATGTATATCAGATGGATATTAGTCGGGTGGGACAATTTTGGAAATTGTAATAAATTTGATTTATTAATTGGACCTGCGTGTCCAGCCTTATCACCTCTATACTCTTTGTATTCTCTTCTCACCTATTCCCCTCAATGTAATGAGGTTTCTTTAGAAGTGTAGTGTAACGGGTAGAAGTAAATACATGTGCTAGCTTTGGAGAGAGAAAATGAGAGATTTGATCTAGGATCAATGTAAAGTATCCATCCGCATATCATTATTAGTTTATTTCATATGCGCTTTATTATGTGTTTAGAATGCATGTTAAGGGTGTATGATGATGAGACCTTAATAAAGATAATAAATTGGTAGCGAATTGCACGAAAAAAACCCTCGCTCAATATCAAGTGTTTTTCCTTCCATTGAGTGATTCTTACTCAAATCCGAGATTGGCATTGGGTTGTTGGCCAAAGTCAAGCCCTTTGTCCGTCGAAGATGTGTTTGAATCACGAAGGCTTGTTCCATATCGGTGTCTTGTCCAAGTTGTGGTTTGTTGGCCAAAGTCAATACCACTTCTTGTCCATCGACATTGATTACGAAGCTTTCCATGGTCAATGGGTCGCGCTTGACTGGGATCACTAGGTTTGTTGTGCCAAAGCCAGGCTTAGTTGATTCAGAGGAAAAAGGTTAGGTAATACATTGGATGTATTGGCATATATAAGATATATGTTTAGGATTTGGATATCCGCCTACTGGATCTAGGAATTGGATGGGATCCAATTGATCTTCGAGATCTACCTAGTTAATTATCATACAATTTGTTGGCCAAAGTCAAGATTGTGTGATATTTAACGGGATCCTAGCCCACTAGGAAACACGGTTTCCCGAGTACTCGACAGAGGGTTAGAGGCTCGCCGAAAAATAGTGGGAGGCAAGAATTGAATTTGCAATACTCGTTCAATTACTCGCCATACGCGCTCATTCAAATTATTTCGTCGTTAGATTAAATGTTAGTTGGACTAATATTTAAATTGTTGTTTTTATAAACAGTTGGACTGTACTATATTTGATATATAATGGATTATATCAATCAATATATTTGAATTAATTAATTTCGATTTACAGTGGATTTTATAATTGGATTATAGTAATCAATGTAATTGAGGTTAATTAATTTAAATTATATTTGATTATATAGTTGGACTATTATAATCATTATAATAAATAGTACCACAAATCGTTGATTAAATAGTTGGACTATTAGAATCAAGATATAATTGAAAGATTGACATTTAAAACATAATCCTGGGGAAAATGTGTTTAAATGGTTTAATTTTCAAATTGGGAATAAAGTTTCAGGATGGTCCTGGAAATTAATAGGTTATTTTATTTGATAAAATAATATATTAAGCTTGTAGCGCAAGGCGCACCTTAATTCGATATTCCAGAAGCACGAGGCTTGGCCAAAGGCTTCTGGAATGTTGAAACAGGCAAAGGCAAAATCATTATAATCTTCTGGGAAGATAAAGGACATATCCTAAGAAGGAATAGAAGACGAGGAAAGCTCTGACTTCAAATATGATTGTCATAATTATGTTCACAGCTAGTATTAAAATTGGATTTTAGAACTTAGTGTGGTACATATATATATATATTGATGTTCAGAATCTATTTTGAACAGGATACTGACTTCAATTGAGATTTATCTGCGAATTGAAACGGGACGAAAGTCGCTGTTTTAACCGTAGATACCTGAGTTTAGGAACTACTTCGGGTTAGTACTTGAATTTAGAAACTGTTATAATGTGGCTAGTTTGACTAGAAATATTATCTCTATATCGCGTATAACCCGCTGCGGGTGTACCTTTATATTCTAGAACACTAAAATGTTTCATTATATAAAGATGATATTGAGATAAACACATTAGATGTGAATAACAGGATTTATATTTTGAATATAAATGATATCTCAAATATTACATGACAAATAAATAGCTCAAACTGATTTGATCAGTTAAGAAACTTAATTGTGGCATAGTTGTCAGGGACCACTACTAAACAAGAATCGTATATCCGCACTTTTGAAGAGCGGATACCAGAACTGATTTGATTCCATTCAAATAAAGTCTACGAATCTAGTCTATTTGGGCAAGTGCCTAAAACACTATTTACTTGGTAAAAGTGTAAATGCCACCGATCTGTTAGCCCTACTTCATAGTGAAGCAAGTGGGCCCATGTCTAGCTAGGCTAGATATGGATTTGAATATTTCGTGACCTGTACGGATGTGGCATCGCGTATGGTTATGTGTTTCTTTTGAAACACAAACGGAAACTTTTAGAGTTTCGACACGAAATAGACAAATAGATCGGCTAAAGTATTAAACCGTCATGGTAAGACTGTAATGGAAAATACTTAAGCAATAAGTTTCTAGTTTTTTATGAAAGAGTATAGTATTCTTTCAAATAAGGACTCCTCCCGGAATACGTCAGTTTGACGGTGTGTCCGAACGGATTAATCGAATTTTGTTAGACATAATAAGGTTAATCACGAGTCGCTCTGAGCTAACCATTTCCTTCAACGGATAAGCTTTAAACAGTGCAAGAACTTATTTTAAATAAGGTTCCATAATAATCTGTTTGACAGATATCATATTAGATATGAACGGGAAAGAAACCGGGTTTCTCATTCCTGATAATTTGGGTATGCTAGGCATATGTTTGGATGATACCAAACTAAAACCCAAATAGGATAAGTGCCAAATGTAGGTTATCCTAGGGATACCATAAGTATTGTACTTATACATCTCACAAGAGAACAATTATATTGTTACTCACCATACGGTTTTCCTGAAAGGAATACCGATATGCAGTGGTAAGTGGGAGGATAGTATAACTCGATGGAATCGGAGTAATAAGTAGTAATAATGTTCAAGGCACTGAATCTTAATGGAACATGAATAGTTCATCCAGGATGAGACTATTACCATTAATCTTCGAATACACAAGAACCGCGTAGGTCTGATCGCACCTCATAAAGATGTCTATCTTATTGAGGAATACTAACTGACTACGTATGAGGAAGTGATACAGGTATCAACTCCCTAATTAAGGCAAAGTTTCATGTAATCCGAAATGGATTCCATGTATATCAACCAGTTGGATACTAGTTGATGTACCACAAGGCATTGTGCCTATTGGTACTATATGTCTTATAGGAAGACATACATGGATGACAACATACCAACGTATAAAGCTAGGCTTTAACGGAAAGGTATTGTTATCAACATTGTGTTGATTACGATTCAACTTTTTACCTGTTGCCACGGTAAATCCATTTGGAGTCACTACCGGTGTGAACCGGGAAAATTATTTAAGGCCGTACTCACCCCTCGCAAGGGAAGACCTCATACCGTTGGGTTCGGAACGGTCCCTTACTTATGCCACTTGTAATGAAATGATTGGTGCAATAACTTAACCGAATCTACACAATATATATATTCAAGAATAACCTAGATCTAGTTCGCATTCATAAAAATAAATCCTATATCTAAGTTTGCATGCTTTAAAAGTAAGTCATCATAACGGAAAACACACGATAACACACAATAATCTCATTAGCATACTGAATTATCAAACACAAAAAAAATAAATAACAACCGAAACATAAAAGTAAATTAAATTCCTAATGCGAAAGCAAATAACTAAATCATTCATAAAGAAATAACATACTAACGACTAAATCATGCTTGAAAATAAACAACATACTAACGACTAAATCATGCTCAAACACAAGGTTGGATTAAATGAAATATGTGTGTCTCTCGAGTGGTACGTGGAGTTGTTTCCCAAGTATAGACCGCACTACCGTCCATTCGGATTCGCTACGGAATTTACATCTGGGTTTCCATCCGATATACCGCAAGAGAGAACACATATTCCATTCATCTGAAATTCATATCATACACCAATCCACAATACTCATGCGAATAAAGTAAGAAAATAAATAAAAATAAAGGAGAATAAATAAAAGGAGTGTCTTCAGGTCTAACCCCTTAAGTCGTCTCTCGAAAGTGCGCTACGCGGTTTTCGGAAGGGTTGATGCTCCGCAACTCATCCGGTTCACTAGTTCAACCTTTCCCTTCACTGTTTTGCTATTTCGGGCTACTGTTTTACTAGGTTTCACTGCTGTTTTTTTTCATATTTTCTGGTTTACTGTTTTGTGGCAATACGAAACTATTTTGCGGTTTTTTTAAGGGTGCAGTTTAGGTACTGTTTAGGGGTGTAGTTTCGGGACGATTTAGGGGCTGATTTGGTGTAGTTTAGGTACTGTTTCGGGACAGTCGGTGCGGCTATTTGTGGGGGTGAACTGAGGCAGTGCAGGGCTATTTTGCGGGCGTGAATTAAGTGTCTTGCGTGAGGGCTATGTGTTGATGTGTGAGTGTTGGTAATTTCTAAGGTCCAAAGATCAAATCAAGACATGAAAACATGCGTGAATACACCAACGAAGATAGCGGAATACTTACATTGATCGGTTATGTCGATTTGAAGATGAATCATGCCCAAAAACGCACTGCCTTTGTAAGCCCACTGCAGCAGTCCATGTTCACTGTCTTGGCAGTTTCGGGTCTCAAAACGAAGCTCCAAACTCCATCGGATGAGTCCCGCCTCATGGTCGAACCTCCCTACCACCTTCGCAAGACTTGAAAGTGTGCTAGCACTTGATTTCTCACCATGAGAAACCACTCTTGGCTTCCCTTTGTTCACGCCATTTTTGGTTCCAAACCAGTGAAGATTTTCTTCATATGGGCGTGAGAGAAGAGAGAAAATGAGAGAGAAGAAGTTTTGTGTAAGTTTTTTAAAATGATTTACCAAAAATCAATTTATATTTATGCCATAATTTTTATTAAATTAATAATAAAATTATGACACAAAACATGCAATGGCTTAGAGTGTCAAACACTCAAACTCCATGCAATGACATTGAGTGCAATGTACACAATCTACATGCAAAGCATTAGAATGACATGTGTCATGTGGGCCCCACACGTTTCCAAATGAAAGTGGCCCATGTGCACTCACGCGTTCGGGTTCGATATTTCCGAAATACCGAGCTTACGTCGCGACGTTAATTCAATCGAATTTAAATAATAATTGCGCCTGGCGAAATTATTATTTACGTCGCTAACGAATTAATTCTAAATTAACTCGTTTGCCCGAATTAAAATCTAATTTTAATTCCGCGTCGAAATCTAATTTCATTTAATATATCGAATATATTAATTTATCGATCAATTCCAAATTAATCGTTCTCTCTCTTTAGACGACATTTTATCCCGGATAAAATATCTCCGTTATTAATCCTAGATTAATTTTCTCTCTCTTCTATTATAATCCCAGATTATTCAAGAGTGCGAGTTGTGCGTCATCGGTGGATTATCGGGAAGCGACCCATGAGATCCCCGGATAATCTGGCAGTAAATACGGTCGTCGGAGTATCCGAATCACGTACGTACCAAGTACTACGTTCTACCGATTTACGAGACAAGGTCGACTCCTAGCAAAGCACCAAGTCTACCCAATTCTCCGGACATATCCATTTAAGAATATTAAGATCTGTATCAAGCGTAGTATACTAATGTATTGTGTATATCGGCCCAGTATCGGATAGTCACGTGCTAGGGCTGGGGCTGGATAAGTGTCTGCCCCGTCCGAAACACATATCGGATGTCTGGTAACTAGTCTCTATAATCGGATATTCATGACCTGGTCATAATATCACGATTGGATGCGCATCTCTTAAGAGCACTAATACCGTATCCTGCGTGACATCATCTCCACTATGACTGGAGTGATACTTCCGTCTTGACATCACATCCAATACACTACGATTCTCAATATACCCGGCATTGGCGTACATAGAACCAGTTACAGTCCTATACGACCTCAACTAAAGTATATCGATTGTCGTAAGCATTAGCGATGTAAGTCTCAGGTTAAGACTATACACACCTACCTTGATTTCGGCCTCCCAAAGACACATATTCATAATACCAATGGGATTCCGAGGGGTCTATCCAGAGCGAAACTGTTTCCCGTACCATCGGTGAAACACGACCTCCTATCGCACTTGCATAAGTATCCAACACTTATATATATGAGAACTATGCCGTTGTGCCATCACAACGCACACAAGTGCAATACTAGCCTATTCCGCATTATCGATGTCCAGTCTCGATAATACTCCGGCTAGGGATATTTAATGATTAATCCTTCGGGGACTGATACTGTCTCATATCATTCTCAGTCCAGGAACTAATCATAGGGACCTCTCTTCATTTATATATCTAAGGTGATCTAATCACAAATGATGAGAGTGCAATTTCCTTGTCACATAGTTAATTTGCTACAACAACACAATGATCTGTGCAAATAGTGACGCTATGGGTCATATTATCCAACAGTGAGGGCTATGGCTGCTGGGTGGGGGACTATATGTTGATGCGTGAATATTGTTGAGTTGGTCAGTTAGTGGGTGAGACGTGTGTGCTTTTATAGGGGGACCTGCCAGTATTTGATGCGTGAAGATTGTTGAGTTAGTCGGTTAGTGGGTTAGACGTGTGTGAGTGGGGCCGCTTGGATTGAGGGCTGTGTTTGTGAGTGGAGGTGGGGGATATGTGTGTGATATTGGTGCATGAAGTGTTTTGGCGTGAATAGCTAGGGGAGTTTACATTAGGGTTTCTTTTTTGTTTGTTATTTCTTTGTGAGTTTGAGCTAGCATCCAAGGGTTTGGCTTGTGCTTTCTTTTATAGTAGAGGGTTGGGGTTATCCTTGTGCTTTCTTTGATGTCAAATATTTAATTTGTGTATCATAAGGAAAAGATATCTTTAATTAGGGAGGTAATTTTTTTTAGTTAGGAAGATGATTATTGGGATTTGATTTGATTTCATTTAGTTTAGGCATGTGATTTAAATTAATTAGGAATGTGATTAATGAGATTTGATTTGATTTATTTAATTATGAATGAGATTTGTTTTGATTTAATTGGATTTGATTTATTTAATTTGATTTGATTTGATTTTATTTTGACATGTGTTTTAAGTGTTTTAATTATTATTGGATGTGATTTAATGGGCTTGGGCTAGGTCGGCGTGTGGCTTTGGTTTTGGGCTAGGTGGGCGTGTGGCTTTGGTTTAAGTTGCGAAAGTCATGGGAAACGGAAGTCGGAAGGAGACCTAGTTGTGAGCAATCCTTCGCCGGCATGAGCCTTTATCTATACTCCTATAAACCCGCATGTGAACCATAGTTGTATGACCTATAAAAACCACCTTTTTATGCTTGTGTTTGGGACCATCATCATTTGGATTCAGTTGGACTTCTTGTCATGAGATGTGAACTTGTTGGGCCATTTAAACTGTGACGAGTTTGTGTCTTCTGACAATTGGGCCAAAAGCTTCTAAAATATCGATGGGCCACTTTGTGTTTGGGCCCCCTATCATTTGAAGTGTTTAGCCACGTTATTGCAAAAGTGTAAACCTGTTGGGCCTTTTGCAATGGGACAAGTTTACACCTCGCAATAATATGATTGAATGCTTTGAAATGATAATGGGCCAACTTGTATGAAAACCTTGATGGGTTTAGAAAGTCCAAACATGATCCAAATATGCTATAAGCATGAGTTCGATATCCGCACTGGCTTTCATCCAGAAAAAATATGCCTTGTTAAGGCATATTTGCATACTTTTGGACGCTTCTAAGTTCATCCTCATGACCACGGTCGCCGAAAGCCCAATTCGTCGTTTCTAGACAATGTCATGATCCCATAATTGGCTTAGTCCATGTTGTAAGTGGGGGGTCTTTGTCTTTTACCAATGGAAAGGGATAAAAGCAGCCAAGGTTCACCCCGTAGCATAGGAGAGAACGATTTTGTGTACCCCACATTAGTACATAAAATAAGCCGTACCTAGGACATAAATAGACTTATCACGAGTGTGGGAGATATAAGGTCGGAATGATATATTCTGTTTGATTACCTCACGCATTTTATATATTTCATGCATCGCACGCATACATGTACCATGCTAACTCATAGTTTTAAAGGCCGCCATAGTTTTTGTTGGGTTAGAGAGGAAGGAAGACTCGTCAAAAGACCGTTAGCGAACATAAGTGTGTCAGATAACGCGGGTTCTCGTATGGATAAGTTGGAGACTAATCAAACTAAGATTATCGAGCAGTTGCAAGCTTTGACAGCCGCTATGGCTAACACTGCAGTACCCTGCGCATGAGGTGCATGAAGATCTGAGAATGCTAGGCGTGAAGAGCCTCCGAATAGGATGAGTGATGAGATCCCTATTTTTGATGATGACATGGCTGAGTATGCCACGGGAAGGGTAGCCATGTCTCAGGCCGAGTTGCAGAAACTCAAGGATCAGGTAGAGTCTGTTACCCGCAAGATGAGGGGTAAGCATGAGGACTTTCTAGACTACGAGGTGATGAGTTTCGAGGAATAGCTGCCTTCTCAGTTCAAGATGCCCGACTTAGCCAAGTTCAACGAAAATGGGGATCTGAGGGTCCATCTCCGACAGTATGTTTTTGTGATGAGTTCGGTGGGTCTGTCGAAGCATCAGGTTCATAATATGTTCAGGATGTCACTTGAGGGAGCTCCCGTGGTGTGGTATCATTGCCTTGAGGGGAAGGTCAAAGATGATTGGAGGGTATTGGCAGAGGCCTTTCTGAATCAGTATGTCACGAATTTGGAGATCGACTTGTCGCTCCGCGACTTGGAGAATACCAACCAAAAGCTGGAGGAGAGCTTCAAGGATTATGTAGATCGCTGGAGAAGACAGCTTTTGAAGATAGAGACTCGGCCCTCGGAGAAGGACCAGATCAAGATGATCATCAAGGGTACTAAGCCCTCGATTTATGGCAAGTTGAGGAGGATGACCTTTGTGATTACCGATTTTCAACAGTCGAATGAGACTGTTATGGATATTGAGGAGGAAGAAGCTGTGAACAGGAATTTTATGGCCTGAATAGGAGGACCATCAGGGGGCCATCGGGAACCAAGCCTGGTTTTACCGAAGTTACCGCCATCAGAAACATGTGATTTTCTAACCTCGGTAAGCCTTTGTCTTAGGTGCTTGAGAAGTTGAAGAGATAGGGACTCCTAAAACATTTAGAAGCTAGACCAATTCCCAACCCTCCACCACCATAGCTCAATATGAACCTATATTACCATTACCACCAGTAAAAAGGCCACGACACTGATAACTGCGCCCGCCTCAGGTATGAAATCCAAGACCTCATCGACTCCCACAAAATACCTGACCCATAAAAAGAACAACCCAACACACAAAGAAAACCCCTACCTGAATACCATTTTGTCCCACCACCCACATACATGATCAACTCTGGCCTGCCCGAAGCCGTTGTCCTCAAAACCTTTTACCGCCATGCCTTTTGCTTGGGGATTTGGGATAGTAGTAGTGAAGAAGAGATGGAGCAGGGGAAGAATTTATGGAAGAACTTCTCTAGCAGTGATGAAGAATAAGTGAAGGGGATGACACGTAGTGGGCGTTTTTACGGTGATGTAGCGGAGAAAGGCAATGAAGTGTTGGCAGAAGGTAGGGAAGTGACAGAGAACGTGGATAACGCTGAGGGAGATGTAGTGCTACGTCAGTTGAAGAAGACGCGAGCACAAGTGAGTATTTATGAGTTGTTGTTTACATCTTAGGAGCACAGGCCCGATGGTGGAGGCTCTGAGTAAGATAGTGGTACCGGAGGATGCCAACCCCGTAATGTTCATAGGGTTGGTACAGAAGGAACCTTTGCAGGTGATAAAATTCTCTAAGGAGGAACTCCCATTGGAGGGAAGAGATCACAATAGGCCACTATTCATTAGGGCGGAAGTGAAGGGAAATAGGACATCTTGTGTGATGGTGGATGATGGCTCGTCTATCAATGTGTGCCATTTGGAAATTTTGTCGAGGTTGGGTCTGAAGGCGATAGATTTGAGTCCCTCCAACATGACTATTAAGGCCTATGATGATAGTAAGCGGGGAGTAGAGGGCACATTTGCGGCAATAGTCAAGGTGGGCCAAATTGAGGATGAGGTTGAGTTCACGGTGCTTGATATCCCGGCCACTTTTGCTTTGCTTTTGGGGAGGCCCTGGTTTCATAAGCTTGGGGGCATGCCATCCAATTTGCACCAGGTCATCAAGTTTTCATATGGATGAGAGATCATCACCATCAGAGCTGAGGTAGATAATGTTGTAGCCACCTTGGAGATACACCTTTCACAAGGTTCCAAGTGGCGGCAAACTTTGAGGAGTGGGTGGATGCTAAGGTGGCTAGGATCATTGAGAAGATGAAGTTTGAGCCGGACACGAGATCAGGTGTTGGAGGAGCACTACCAGACTTCAAGGGGCAGACCACCTAGAGAGGATTGGGGTACAAGTCTGACGAGGATAAGCCGAAGACCAAGAAGAAAGGGTTGAGGCTGGCAGACTACTTTGTGAAAGCTACGGGGTATCAAGGAGAGCCTGAACCAGTGGAAGTCAATGTGATCATGTTACCCGGATTTGAGATTTTCCAGGACGTGATGGGCAAGGAGCCGCGAGCAGAAGAAGTCATGAAGGAGGAAGACAATTGGGAAGAAGAAATGATGCAGCTGGAGAGCCTAACGCTCGAGAAGAGATAAGAGACCGAAGAAGACAAGGATGTGGATGACGAAGATGTTTATTTCCCTAATTTATTTGATTGTACTACTGCATTCGCTAATAATAAAGACATTCTTTTCGCTTACTTGCCTGAGTCTCTTCCTTATAACTTGCACGACTTGAACATATTGACATTAACTCAACCAAAACAAACGCATTTAACCTTGGTATGCCAGAAAGCCCCAAGGAAATTCCAATTGCGAGTGAGGTTACCTCTGAGGAACGGAAGGAATTATAAGGGATGTTAATCAAATACGCTAAAGTATTCGCTTGGTCCTACGAGGACATGCCCGAAGTAGATAGAAGTATCGCCCAACACGCAATACCGACTTATTCAAACTTGAGGTCGGTAAAGCAGAAGCTCCGAAGGATGAGACCTGAATGGGCAGAAAAGGTTAGTGAAGTACCCCGAGTGGTTAGAGAACATTGTGCCGGTGCCGAAGAAAGATGGGAAGTTCAGAATGTGTGTGGATTATAGAGACCTTAACCAAGCTTGCCCAAATGATGATTTTCCTTTACCCCATATAGACGTATGGGTTTATTTGTTTATTTATTTGTTTATTCACGTATGGGTTTGCGTTGTTTCAGGTACCATTTTGGTAGTCTCGTTCGAACGTATTTCTAAATGGTACACGAACATATGCATTCTGCCTCGGTCCGTTCGAACGCGTTCCAGAACGCTACTCAAATGTGCATGCATTCTATTTTACCATGCATCAGGTCTTGTCCCATTCGAACGCGTTCCCAAACGCTATACGAACATGAACATTTTGTCTCATTATCATTCGAAGGCGTTTCTGAACGCTACACGAACACATACATTTCGTTTACCATTCGAACACGTTTACAGATGCTATACGAACATACATATTCTATCTCACTTTTGTTCGAACACGTTTCCTAACTCTACACGAACGTATGTATTCTTGTTTACCGTTTGAACGCATTTTCAAACGCTACATGAATGTCCATACAATGAACAGATTTCTTTTCGTCCCATTTCATGCACGTTTGCCCTTTTTGGTCATTTCTTTTGCATTACATAATTAATAATATCGTTTCATTATTCAAAATTTTATTGTTATTAATTATTTATATTTCCGCATTTATTTATTTGATATGCTCATGAGATTGTGTGCTTGCCTTTATTTCACTTACTTCTATACATGCAAACTTAGATATCGGTTATTCTTGCGTATGTATGTTGCGTAGACTTGTTATATTATTGCATGAATCCGTTCATTACAAGTGACATAAGTAAGGGACCATTACAAACCCAACGGTTTGAGGTCTTCCATTTAGAGGGGTGAGTGCGGTCTTAATCATTTCCCAGTTCACACTAGGTGGCGACTCCTTTATTCTCTGGTTTAGTCCCATGCGGGCTACTCCGTACTCTCGACCGAGCCGTGAGCTTGCAACAACGTCGTCCATTTCTGTGTCCTACACCTAGCTTCTAAGGCTTTCAAGGATCTGCAGTCTTTCTTCCAATGACATTTCTTTCCACAAAAGAAACATTTCCCCTTTCCTTTTTTTTTCCACCTTACCATTGGGCTTTAGGTGATATGGAGCCTTGGCCTTGCCCCTATTTTTCTTTGGGCCACGTTGCTTCAGGTCCGTACCCGTAAGCATGGCGGAGGTTTTAAGCTCCGTTTCTAGTCCTTCTCTACTTGCTTTATCAGATTGTGCCATTCTACTAAAGTAGCTTCTTTATCAGACATATGAAACTGCATAATAAAGTTAGAGAAGTCTTTTGGTAAGGACTGAAGAATTAGATCGTGGCATATCTCATGATCCATGATGAACCCGAGGTTGACCAATTTTTCGATGTGGCCAATCATCTTAAGCACATGTCCACTAACAGATCCTTCCTTATACCTTGTTTGGAATAAGGCACATAAAACTTGGAATCTCACGGTATGAACGGAAGTTGCATACAACTCCTTCAAGTTAAAGATGATGGTTTGAGCATCCATATCTTCATGAGCTTTCTGAAGTTCGTCCGACATAGAGCCAAGCATTATGCAAACTGCTTGCTCATCATCATCAACGTGTTTCTTCCAAGCATCAAATGTATTTTGGTCAGCATCTTCTGCGGGTTCAGGGGGAAATGTTCTTTCAAGAACATAGAAAATCTTTTCTTGTCGTAAGAAAATTTTAAGGTTTCTAAAACAGTCAATGTAGTTGTCCCATTTGAGCTTATGCTCATCAAGGATGAAACGAAGTGATACTCTGTTTGCCATTTGAATGTTTGTGAAATATTTTAACCCACTTGTTAATAGAGAATGTTAAAATTAGGAATATATTTTCATTAATGTTTCATAATAACATGGGCTTTTAATATTATGAAGTTGCTCCCACTCAATTGTTTTAAAATTTTAAGCAAATTGCATCAACCCCAATATGATGGATTTCTTGTGGGCAAGGATCCCATTATCATCATTTCATAACTCTGACTAGGGCGGTCGTTATAAAATATGATAATTAGGTAGGTTCCCCCACCAATTTATGATATAAATCACAATTCCTTGATCATTGGGTTGGGCAATCAAACATGCCATATCTTATGCTAGTCCTTGTGGACACCTAATCTTTTCCAAACAAACATGCCATAGCTTACGCCTAAGGGCCGCTGCGTCTTATGACTCAGAAAAGTCAAACTATTGTCAATAGTACGATTTATGGACATATTGGTATTGGTCAGTCTGGTAAAGTCTAGTCCTGCCAATACAGTTTAAGCCATTTGGGTCTTTACTTTACAATGGGAGGCAAATTTTAGACTTAATTATTATTGAGGATTTTAGCAAGTTTAAGTGAATAACTGTCAAATGGATTCCTCCATTGAAAATTCCCCAGAGGGAGGGTGGAGCGAACTCTCTTAAATACCCTTACCTCTTAGGCTCTTATTGCCTTGGTGACAGAAATAAACAATATATCCTCCAAATTAGTCCAACACCTTAAATATGCTTTAAGGTGAGCTTTGATTAAATGATTATCTAGATGTCTTCACAACTTTTCCTTTTGGCTATAAAAAGTTAGTGATTTATCTAACTCAAGTAATACCTTTGGTTAAATTAAATTTAGTTTGGAAAGTTTTATTAACGCCTTGGTCCCACCCCAGTGTATATTTTATAAAGTCTTTTATTAAAAATAAGTGATTTATATTTATTAGCCTTAAGGTAATAAATCTCTAAGTTCATCACTTAATAATTACTTAGCTAAGGGATAAGCAATACACTCTCTATTTCCTTAGAAAGTCTCTAGATGTTTGCACCCTAACATAATCATGCCAATTCTAATCATACATAGGATCATCAAGCATATTAGTTTTAATATGTTGGAATTATTTTAGGCATTAAATAACTTTTATTAATATTTAATTATGATATTGTATTTTATTTTATTCAAATAAATTTACTATTCATGTTTTTACAGATGCGTGAATTTAAATGCAATTTCACAATTCAAATCTTAACCAAATCATGCAAAACTTATGCCTAAAATTATATTCAGGGTGTTGGCTTTCCAACGAGCTTTTACACACAATTGGTGTTCAAATGAGAGAGAACAAAAACGGCGCGATGATACCACTGTTGGGAAGGGCCGCCGCGAGTGCACAGCGGAAAATCAAAAATAAGAAATTATGATGATGCCGCTATCCCTTTGCTCAAGACCGAATTTTTTTTATCTACATGGCTAGGCATGTTACTATATATTCTAAGAATAAAAACTCATAAAACATGCAAAGAACATAAACCTAAACATGCTAACTATCATAAAAACTCTAATTAAATAAAGAAAGAAAAAGACTTACTTGAACCGAAGACTCATCCAGTCCTCCCTCCAATCTACAAGCTTTTCTCAAACTCAACAAGCTCTTCCACGTTCCAAAGAGCCACCCAAGTGTGTGGCCTCCAAAGGTGCACACACCAAAGCCAAAACTCAACGGCAAGACTACACCTTGAGTGCACATGTATTTTGCCCTTGGTGTTAGCCTAGGCACATAGTAAGGTTAATCATTAGTTGCTCTGAGCTACCATTTTCCTTATAGGGATGCACATTAAACAGTGCAATACTTATTTTGAATAAGGTTCCATAAAAATCTGTTTGACAGACTTCATATTAGATATGAACAGGAAAGAAACCGGGTTTTCTCATTCCTAAAGATTTGGGAATGCTAGGCATATGTTTGGATGATACCAAACTAAAACCCAAATCGGATAAGTGCCTAATTGTAGGTTATCCTAGAGTAACCAAAGTATAGTACTTATACAACTCACATGAGAACAATGTAATTATTGCTCACCATGCGGTTTTCCTAAGAGGAATACCTATATGCACTGGTAAGTGGGAGGAAAGTAAAACTTGATTAAAATTAGAGTAATACTGTTCCAGGCACCGATTCCTTAATGGAACACAAACAGTTCATCAGGGATGAAATTGTACCATAATCTTCGAATACACAAGAACCGCGTAAGTCGGAGAGAGTCAGAAAACAACCTGAGAGGTATGGGTTTCTG
The DNA here is from genome assembly GCA_019454045.1 of Zanthoxylum bungeanum. Lineage (NCBI taxonomy): Eukaryota > Viridiplantae > Streptophyta > Magnoliopsida > Sapindales > Rutaceae > Zanthoxylum > Zanthoxylum bungeanum. The sequence goes on along the minus strand of SKCR01053667.1, from coordinate 464 downwards.
ATCTCACCTCATGTAGATGACAATCTTATTGAGGAATACGAACTGACTACGTATGAGGAAGTGATACAAGGTATCGACTCCCTATTATTGCAAAGTGCCATGATGTCCGAAATGGATTCCATGTGTACCAACTAAGTTTGGACACTAGTTGTTGTACCATAAGGCATTGTGCCTATTGGTACTATATAAGTCTTCAAGGAAGACAAACATTGATGGCAACATACCGACGTACAAAGCTAGGCTTGTAGCGAAAAGGTATCGTTATCAACATTATGTCGATTACGATGAAACCTTTTAATCATTGCCATGGTTAAATCCATTTGGATAATGCTTGCTGATGCTGTATGTTTCATTCATGAAATATGGCAGTTGAACGTCGAAACCACTTTCCTTAAACGAAAACCTTTTTGGAGGATGTTTACAACATCCTGACGGTTTTGTCGTACCAAAACAGGCAAACAAGG
>SKCR01053666.1:0-30196 GCA_019454045.1 Zanthoxylum bungeanum | reverse complement strand
GGTTATTTCATGAGTGTTTCCGTGATGGTGGAGTATAGTTGAAGAGAAAATTACTTGCTTGCTTCTTACTTTTTTTTTCTTTTGAGCTTGAATGTCAGGTTTACTTATTTTTTGTTTTTTTTGTGAGAATGAGCTAGGGATCTGATGTGTTGGTGAAGGCTTCTTTTTATAGGCAAAGGCTAGGGTTTCCCTTGTGTGAATAGGAAAGGGAATCATGCAATTATGGGGGAATATTTCTAATTAGTGTTTGATTAGGGAATGGATATATTTGATTTGTTTTTATTTAGGTATGTGAATTATTTAGATTGGAATGTGATTTATTTAATTTAGGAAGGATATTATTTTAATTTGTGACATGTTTTAAATGTTTTAATTATTTTTGGGTGGGTTTTGGTGGGCTAATTGGGCTTGGGCGTGAGGCTAGCAACAAAACCAGAAGTACCGACACCGTTCGAACGCCTATTCGAACGCTACACGAACGCCCACAATCTGCCTGACATTCGAACATGTTCACGAATGCAGCACGAACGAAAGTAGTGAACATGTGAATTGAATCCGATTACATACTTATTCTGAATTTCCCCTTCCAACATTTGTTTCCCGCGACTTCCACAACCTAAAGAGTTGTGCCTCCGTACGAGACTTATCATCGGGACTTATATGCAAAATGCAGTGCCTACAATCGCCCCCACTTTGATGGGACTTGTGCAGTGTGTGACAATGACAATCCTATCAAAGTTATGCAATGCATTTTTACTTACCTGGCTCACCAACTGCCACCTGACTTGCCTGCCGCTTTGAGCTGAGTTGATGATGCAGTAGACCTTGATCCTGGGACGCATCCCAATAACTGCAACCGACAACGGGGGCCTCGACCCTGGGACGCATCCCAATACCACTGACAATGTGGGTCACGACCCTGTGACGCTTCCCCAAAACTGATGATACATGGGGCCAACGACCCTGGGATGCATCCCAATAACTGCAATCGACAACGGGGGCCTCGACCCTGGGACGCATCCCGTTAACATTGACAATGTGCGTCACGACCCTGCGACGCATCCCCGAAACTGATGATGCAGGGGGCCAACGACCTTGGGACGCATCCCGATAACTACAACCGACAACGGGGGCCTCGAACTTGGGACGCATCCCGATAACGTTGACAATGTGGGTCACGACCCTGGGACGCATCCTCAAAACTGAGGATGCAGGGGGCCAACGACCCTGGGACGCATACCGATAACTGCAACCGACAACGGGGGCCTCGAATCTGGGATGTATCCTGAAAACTGCTAATACTGATGCTGATGTGGATGTGGGCCTCAACCTTGGGACTCATCTCCAAAACTGATACTGATGTGATATGGGCCTCAACCCTGGGACTCATCCCTAAAACTGATGTTGGTATGGGTCTCGCCCCCCCGGGACGCACCCCCAAAACTGATACTGACAATGCTGATGTGGGCCTCGCCCCAGACGGATACTGATGTGGGCCTCAACCCTGGACTGATACTGATATTGTTGATGTGGGCCTCGCCCCATGGACTCATCCCCAAAACTGATGATGAAGTGGGCCTCACCCCCAAGCTGATACTGACGTGGGCCTCGACCCTGAGACTCATCCCCAAAATTGTTTATGTGGGCCTCGCCCTAAAACTGATGCTGATGTGGGCCTCGACCCTTAAGCTGATACTGATGTGGGCCTCGACCCTGGGACTTATCCCCAAAATCGCTGATATGGGCCTCGCCCCTAAACAGATGTTGATGTGAGCCTCGACATTGGGACTCATCCACAAACTGATGCTGGTGTGGGCCTCGACCCTGGGACTCATCCCCAAACTGATGCTGATGTGGTCCTCGACCTTGGGACTCATCCCCAAACTTATGCTGATGTGGGCCTCGGCCCACAGACTGGTACTGATGTGGGCCTCGGCCCCAAACTGATACAGATGCGTTGTTTCTTCTAGTTGGCTTGCATTTGCCACTTTCTTCTTTTCTTCTTTGAAACTTGTGAATAAAAAACAAAACAAAACACAAAAAAGAATGCATATACGTTATGTGTATGCACGCATGCATGAATTCCTTATCCCATTGGGTTAGGTCTTCTGCCAGGTATTCTCTTTCTCAAGCGAAGTACTGTTTCAATCTGTCCACGTTGATCGGCTCGGTAAACTCGTTCCCTTCCAAATCTGACAGTCTCACTGCCCCATTTCCCATTACTTTCTGCACTATGTAAGGTCCTTCCCAGTTAGGTCTGAACTTTCCTCTTGGGTCTGTCGTCGACGGCCTTGACTGCTTAAGTACCAAATCACCCTTTCTGATCTTAGTAGGACGCACCTTCTTGTTGAATGCTCGGGCTAGTCTCTGCTGATATATCTGCATGTAATGCAAGGACTTCATCCTCTTTTCATCTAGTAGTGCTAACTGTTCAAATCTCTGTGTGTTCAGGTAACTCTGTTTCTGCTAATACCCTCAAAGACTATATCTCAACTTCCACTGGCAGTACTGCTTCCATTCCATAGACCAAAGATTAAGGCGTGGCTCATGTTGCTGTGCTAACTGATGTTTTATACCCCCACATGGCATATGGTAGTTTGTTGGCCCAATCTTTGCAGTTTTTGTCATCTTGGCTAATATCTTCTTCACTGTCTTATTGGCTGCCTCGACTGCCCCATTTTCCTACGGCCGGTAAGGTGACGACTTATGATGTCCTATCATATATCTCTGTAGCATTGCATTCGTTTCCCTTTGAAACTAAACTCCGTTATCTGTCACTACATGATGCGGCATCCCATATCGACATATGATGTTCCGAGCTATGAACTTTGCCATTTGCTTTGCTGTAATGTTGTGGAATAACTCGGCTTCCACCCATTTTGAGAAGTAGTCCACTGCCACTACTATGAAACGATGTCCATTCGATGCATTCGGTCGAATCTCCCTGATCATATCAATTCCCCATGCTGAGAAAGGCCATTGCTCTGATAGCCCGTGTAACTTTGTGTGAGGAAAATGGTTCAAATTACCGTGTGCTTGACAATCATGACAATGTTTTACCAACTTTGCACAGTCTGTCTCCATGGTCAACCAGTAGAAGCCTTATCTTACAATCTTGCGAGACAAATTCAACCCATTCATGTGCGGTCCACATACCCCAGCATGTACTTCTTCCATTGTCTTCTGAGCTTCATCTTTTCTCAAACACTTCAGCTGAACACCATTTGCCTGTCTATTGTACAGTTCTCCTTTCAAAACCACATACTGAGAAGCCAACTTCTGAATAGCTATTCTATCTTTTCTGCTTGCTTCTTCTGGGAGTTCTCTGAGTTCCAAGTATTGCTGAATATCATGGTACCAAGGTTTTCCGTCGTCGACCTCCACTTCCAGAACTCTTTCTATCTCATAAATGGGTCTGCTTGCTGTTGTCAGTACCAGTGGTTTCATCACTAACTTCTCTGGATTTTCCCAAGTCGCTGCAAATGTAGCTAATGCGTCTGCCATCTGATTCTCTTCTCGCGGCAAGTGCTGAAACTTACAATCGGGGATAGCCTGTGCCAACTTTTTGAGGTGAAAAAGGTAAGGTTTCAACCGTTCTTCCTTCAATTCCCATTCTCCCTGCATCTGTCGGACTACCAACATCGAATCTCCGTAGACCTCCACGCTCTCAGCCTTCAAGGCTATCAATGCAGTCAATCCAAAAGCACATGCTTCATACTCGACCATGTTGTTAGTTACTCCGAACGTCAACCTCTTGGCCATACGCAAGGTTTATCCCTCGGGGGTCACTATCACAATCCCAATTCCGGCTCCATTGTTATTCACTGCGCCATCGAAATACATCTTCCATCCTTGAAAACTGTTTTTGCTTGGATCTCTTCATCAGGGAATTCAAACTTGTATTGATCCCCTTTAATAGGTTGTAATGCCAGGAACTCTACTACAGCTCACCCTTTGATTACCTTGGAAGTGAGGTACTCAATGTCAAACTCTGTCAGCAACACTAACCATCTACCCAACTTCCCCACTAGCGAAGGCACTGAATGTAGATACTTCAAGGGATTTTCTTTGGCTACCACCTAGATCTTGTAAGACTAGAAGTAATGCCGCAGTTTTCTGGATGCCCATACCACTGCCAAACATATCTTCTCTACCTCTTGATAACGGGCTTCGTACAGAAGCATCTTCTTACTGAGATAGTAGACTGCATGCTCTACCCTTATCTCATCTGCCTGTACCATCATTGCCCCCAGTGCTTCTGATTCTATGGCCAAATACAATATCAAGGGTCTGCCCGGTCTCGGAGGTTTCAATACAGGAGGCTTTACCAAGTATTCTCTGATCTTGTCGAAGGCTGCTTGACAGCGCTCATTCCATTTCACTGGCTGGTCTTTTCTCAGCAGTTTGAAGATAGGTTCACATACTGATGTCAACTTGGCGATGAACCGACTGATTTACTGAATTTTCTTGAGAAATGCTATGACTTCCTTCTCAGTCTTCGGTGCTGGCATCTCTGTGATTTCTTTGATCTTCTCAGAGTCTACCTTTATTCCTCCTATTCCAACTGTATGTCCCAACAACTTTTCTGATGTTACCCCAAACACACATTTCTTGGGATTCAACCGCAAGTTGTATTTGTCAACTCTTTGAAGGAACTTCTCCAGTGCTTCTATATGCCCAATTCTTGTCTCTGATTTCACCATTATATCATCCACATATACTTCAATCTCTTTGTGCATCAAGTCATGGAATAGTGTAGTGGCCATCCGCTGATAAGTAGCTCCTGCATTCTTGAGCCCAAACGACATTACCTTGTAACAATATGTGCCCCACTCGGTGACAAAGGCAGTCTTGTGCTTGTCTTCTTCAGCCATGAGAACCTGATTGTATCCTGAAAACCCATCTACAAATGAATACATGGCAGATAAAGCCGCACTGTCAACTAACACATCTATATGAGGTAGAGGAAAATCATCATTCGGGCAAGCCTTGTTAAGATCTCTATAATCCACACACATTCTGACCTTCCCGTCTTTCTTTGGCACCGGCACAATATTTGCCAACCACTCAGGATACTTCACCACTTCCAAGAACCCCACATCTATCTATTTCTTGACTTCCTTTCTGACTTTCTCGGCCTTCTCAGGTCTCATCTGTCAGAGTTTCTGTTTCATTGGCCTCATATTCGGATAAGTTGGAGTTGTATGCAGGGCGATGCTTCTGTCTACTCCAGTCATGTCCTCATAGGACCAAGCAAACACTTTGGCATATTTGGCTAATATCTCTTCTAATTTCTCCCGTTCCTTAGAGGTAACCTCACTTGCAATTAAAATTTCTTTGGGGCTCTCATGTGTACCAAGGTTGAATGCATTTGTTTTGGTGGAGCTTATATAAAATATACTCAAGTCGTGCAAATTGAAAGGGAGAGACTCAGACGAGTAAGCAAAATGATTGTCTTTCTTGCTAGCAGATGCAGAAATACATTCAAATAAATCAGAGAGAGAAACATCTTCATCCTCCACAGATGCTTTATCTCCCACAGTTGGGTCTTCCTCGGTTTCCTTATTCTCCTCAAAGGTCAGGCTCTCCAGTTTCATCAGCTCTTCTTCCCATTTCTCTTCTTCCTTCTTCGTAATTTTTGATGCCAGTGACTTCTCACTTATCACATCCTGAAAGATCTCAAACTCGGGCACCAAAATCCCATTGACTTCTACCGGTTCAGGTTCTCCTTGATATCCCGTTGCCTTCACAAAGCATTCCATCAGCTTCAACCCTTTCTTTTTGGCCTTCGGCTTTTCCTCGTCAGACTTGTATCCCAAACCCCTCCGGGTAGTCTGCCCTCTAAAGCTTGGCAATGTTGAACCTTTACTCGGCTCGAACTTCATCTTCTCCATGATCCTAGCTACCTTAGGATCCTTCCACTCCTCAAAAGTTGCCACAACTTGGAACCTTGTGAAGGGTTGTATTTCCAAAGCAGCCACAACGTTGTCCACCTCAGCTCGGATGGTGACAATCTCTCTCCCGTGTGGGAACTTAACAACCTGATGCAGAGTGGAGGGAACGCCCCCAAGCTTGTGAAACCAAGGCCTTGCCAACAACAAAGCAAAAGTGGCTGGGATATCCAGCACTATGAACTCAACTTCATCCTCGATCGGGCCGACCCTGACTACCGTAGTAAAGGTACCCTTAACTCCCCGCTTACTATCGTCATAAGCTTTGATAGTCATACTGGAGGGGTCTAGATCCGTTGCCTTCATACCCAGCCTTGCCAAAATCTTCAATGGGCACACATTGATGGATGGGCCATCATCTACCATCACACAAGATGTCTTCTTGCCCCTCACTTCAGCTCTAATGAATAAAGGTCTATTATGGTTCCTTCCCACAGTCGGGAGTTCCTCCTCAGAAAAAGTTATTGCCTGCAAAGCTTCCTTTTGTACTGATCCCACCAACATTGCCGGATTAGCATTCTCTGGCACTACTATCTTGCTCAAGGCCTCAACCATAGCACGCTTGTGCTCCTGTGACGAACACAACAATTCCCAGATGCTGACATGTGCCCGTGTTTTCTTTAGCTGGCACAACACTGTATCCCCTTCAGTATTATCCACATTTTCTTTCACTTCCCTCCCTTCTGTCAATAATTCTTTACCTTTCTCAGCCGTGTTACTGTAGAAACGCCCACTGATTGTCATTCCTCTCACCTCCTCTTCATCACTACTGGAGAAGTCTTCCCAGAAATTCTCTCTCTATTCTGTTTCACCTTTACTCTTGCTATCCCAAATTCCCAGGAAAAAGGCTTGGTAGTCAAAGGATTTGAGGACAAGTCTTTCGGGTAGGCCAGAGTTTATCATATAGGTTGGTGGTGGGACAGAGTGATAATTCGGCATGGGGTTTTTGTGTATGTTAGGCTGTTCTTTTTCAGGGTCAGGTATCTTTTGGGAATCTATATGGTCCTGGAATTCATGGTGGAGGCGGGCACAATTGTCAGTGTCATGGCCATTTTGTTGATGGAAATGGCAATAGTGGTTCAGGTTGAGATGCGGTGGTGGTGGGTGTGGAAGTGGTTTGGTCTCTAGGGGTTTCAGAAGTCACTGTCTCTTCAATTTCTCCAATACTTTAGACAAGGGTCTACCCAGGTTGGAGAACAACCAATTTAATAACCCTTCACCTCACATGCACATGCCACATGCCCCACTGTCCAAAACACTAAAAACCAAATCACACACCCATCCTCCACCAAATCAACCCACGTGAACAAAAAATTCAACAAAGCTACTAATCGCCTCCCTAATTCACGCCCAAGACAAAGCCACCAATTCATGCACAATGAAAGCCACCAATTCATACGTGACACAAGCTCTCCCACGACCAACCCTCACGTCCTCTCCTTCTCTATAAAACCAAAAAAAACCTAGCAAATCAGCCACCTTCTCTCTTATCCCTATCACGTACATTCCCTCACACCCTACTCAGCCACTCATGTAACAAAATCCATTCACACCAACACGTTCATCACGCCTAAAAGCCCCCCTCACATAAACTACCCTCACCTCATCTTCACTCTCATGTCGTTGAATCTCACCCTAATCACACACAACAACTAAACTCAGGCAGCCCCATCCTCTCATATTCATTCATCTCTCGGCAGTAACTAAAACCCAAAGGCTCTCTCTCTCAGCAACTCATGGCACCACGAACCCTCACCTCTCTCTCTCGAAAAACTACAAAGCCATGCAAACCCTAATAGCCCCCATGTCCACTTAGAGACTGCCCTAACAACAGCCTGCCCTCCATCACGTCTCTTTCTTATCTCACTCAACCTTCAACTTCACTGATAACAACCCCATTTAACTCAGCCTTCAATTGACGCAAATAAACCAAACCACTTACTGCATATTCACGCACCTTAATTGTCTTCAACCCACACATACCTTTCAACTCAGACCACACGCCCACTCCATCTTCATGCATCAGCCACACCCTTTCTCTCTCAAAACACACTCAGGCGCGACCCTTTACTGAAGCAACCTCACATTCACGGTAAAACCAAACAAAGCCAATAAACCCTTCACACTGTGCCTAAAAAACCAGCTCACACGTCCCATATTCTCTCACTCATTCAGCACATTAAGGACCCCCACTGACCGAAATAAATAATAAAAAACAAAAGGCCATACACGTGAAGACCAAGAACCCACCCAAAGCAACACACAAACGGCCAAAAGGGTAAATAGTAAAGCAACGTGGACAAACATAAGACATACATCAACTTAAAATCCTAAAGCCCCTCCACTAGTGAACAACCGACACAAAAAACACATCATTGGATTCCCCAAAACAGTCACTATTTCACCAAGAATAACCGACCAAACAGTCCACCAAAACCATCCCTAAATAATCACGAAAAAATTGCACTTTAAAACCACCGAAAAATAGTGAAAACATCAGCAAATATGGAGTAAGAACAGTAGCCCAAACAGCGAAATAGCGAAGGAAAATGTTGAACCAGTGAATGGAGGAGTTGAGGAGCATCAACCCTTCCGACGGCTGTGTAACGCACTTCCGAGAGACGATAAAAGAGGTTAGACCTGAGGGCACCTTCTTTATTCATTATCCTTTATTTTTATTTATTTTGGTACTTTATTTCATATGAGTATTTTGGATTGGTGCATGATGTGATTTTCGGATGAATGGAATATGTGTTCTCTCTTGTGGTATATCTGATGGAAACTTCGACGTAAATTCCGTAGCCGAATCTGAATGGACGGTAGTGCGGTTTGTACTCAGGATACAATGCCACGTACCACTTGAGAGATACACGTATTTCGTTTCATCCAACCTTATATTCGAGCATGATTTAATCTAGTAGGTTATTTATTTATCTAGCATGATTAGGTGTAGTATGTTGTTTAATTTTAAAGCATGATTATATTACTTCTTTATGCATGATTTAGTTATTTTCTTTCGCAATAGGAGTTTAATTTACGTTTATGTTTAGGTTGTTATTTATTTTTCGTATTCGATAATTCAACACGCTCATTGTGTGATATCGTATGTTTGCCGTTATGATAACTAACTTTTAAAGAATGCAAACTTAGTGTAGGCATTGCATTTTTGCATGTGAAACCCGATGATGAGCCTCAGTGGGAGGCACTACCTTTTAAGTCGCGGAAGCCGCGGGAAACGGACGTCGGAATGGAGGAGTCAAGAATTGACTCATAATCGGATTAAGTTCGCTGGTTTAGCTTCGGGTTACTGGTTGGTTTTCCGTTTTTAAAAATTATTCCCGGCCCAAAACACTCAAATCACCTAACCTCGGCCCAAAAAAACCCGCAAACCTTTTAACCTTGGCCCAAATCCACACACCTAGCCCACACAAACCAAACCCACCAACCAAAGGCCCACACGCCCAAACCAAGGCCCACACGCCCATTCACCCTAATACACACCCAAATTAAATCAAATATTAATTAAATTAAGTATTAATTAAATAATATACCAAATTAAATAGAATAATTAATTAAGTCATATACCAAATTAAATAAAACAAATAAAATCTAAATAATCACCTACCAAAATAATAAAAATACTTACCCAAATTAAAGAAATTGCATGCCTAATTAAAATCAATCAACAAATATTATTCCTAATTAAAAATATATTATTCCTAACTTAAAATATTGTATGCCTAATCAACACAAACTAAATATACTACCTTCCTAATCTAGCCAAGATTTGTCCCCCCTCAATCTAATCCTTTACTTGTTGGATACCAAATCATATCCTAATTGAATGCATCAAATCCATTCCTTGTGAGACAAGGTGAAACCCTATCCCTTCTCTATATAAACAACCTCTAACCAAGTCATTCACCCTTCACACATTAGAATTCACGCCCATAACAAAAAAAAGCAACAAGTATTCCTCTCCTCTCTCATACGGCCAAAAAGAAAAACAGAACAACAAGAATAAGAAACCTTAACCCTCAGCAGCCCTTCACGCCATCACATTCCTTCAACGCCACATACCCCTTGCTGCATACCACAAATCTGCTCATTCATTAATGCCTAGACACCACGCAACCAGCTCCACACCCACGTAACAGCCCTCGCTCCAAGCCCTCTTCACGTTAAACCCTCACTTCACAACTAAATCAGCACACACTAAGGCACGTTGACGCCTTGCACACAAGCCACTTACGCCCACTGATCCTTGCCCTCATCACATCCGCAAACACGCACCATAAGCCATTAAACACGTCCCTAAGCCTTCAACCTACGCCACCTGCCCCTCTCTGCCCAATAACAAGTCACGCCACTCACCACTGCCATAAACACTCCCACGAAGCCACCTACCATCCACACACATTAGCCTCAGCTCACGCACCTGACCATTCACGCCATAAAGCCCATCCAGCCACTCAGACCATGCCTAACGTACCCCTCAAATCCACGCATCAACCCTACAAACTGACCAGCCGAGAGCAAGCAATAAACCCCTGAAACAGCCCCTGAGACAGCCCCTGTAAAGATCAAAAATACCCCTGAAATAGTCCCCGAACTACCCTCAAAACTGTCCCGAAACTGCACCCTTAAATCACCGAAAATAGTGAACAAATACAACCAAAACAGTAACCAGAAACTGCAGTCCAAAACAGCAGGAAACGGAGCAAAAATAGCAAGCAAAACAGCAAAATAGTGAGCTAAGACGCTAAGCCAGTGAACCAGAAAAGTTGCGGAGTGATAGCCCTTCCGACGGCCGTGAAACGCGAGTCCGAAAGTCGACATAAAAGGTTAAACCTGAGGGTATTTTCCACATTCATTTTCTATTTTATTTTTATTATTTATTGAGTATCGTTCGCATGATTGTCATGTTTAAATGCATGTTGTGGCCCTTGAGTCCATCTGCAGCAATATGTCTCAGTCATGAGTTCAGTGGGCCTATCACAGCGCCAAGTCCAAAAGATGTTTGGGTTGTCACTCGAGGGGGCACCTGTGGTTTGGTATCATAGCCTTGAGAAGAAGGTTAAGGAAGATTGGAGGGAACTAGCTGATGCTTTTCTGAAGCAGTATGTTACAGACTTAGAGATTGACTTGTCACTTCGTGATTTGGAGAACACTAAGCAGAAGCCGGAAGAAAGCTTCAAGGAGTATGTAGACCGCTGGAGAAGCCAGCTTCTGAAGATGCAGACTCGGCCCTCTGAGAAAGACCAGATTAAGATGATTATCAAGGGCACCAAGCCCTCTATTTATGGTAAGCTGAGGAGGATGACTTCGATGATTTCTGATTTTCGACAGTTGAGGGAAACTGTCATGGATATTGAGGAAGAAGAGGCTGAAAACAGAAAGTTTTATGGCCAGAATAAAAGAACTTTTGGGGGGCCTTCTGAGACCAAGCCCGCTACCGCTGAGGTCACTGCCATCAAAAGCAGGCGATTTTCCAACCTTGGTAAGCCTCTTTCAAGGGTGTTCGAAAAGCTGAAGGCGCAAGGACTTCTGGAACCCTTAGAGGCTAAACCAATTCCAAACCCTGTACCACCCAACCTTGACCTAAGCCTGTATTGTCACTTCCATCGGAGAAGGGGTCACGAAACTGATAGTTGCACCCGCCTTAGGCGTGAGATCCAAAACCTCATTGACTCCCACAAAATACCTGACCCAGAAAGAGAACAACCCAACGCACACAGAAATCCCCTACCCAACTACATGATCAACTCTGGCCTACCCGAAACCCTTGTCCTCCAAACTCTGAACCACTCAGCTTCATTCATAGGAATATGGGATGACAACGATGGAGAACCATAGGCCAATGAAGAAGGCAATGCTGCGAATGATGAAGTTATTCCTCCTAGTTTATTTGATCCTGCATCTTTAATAAAGACATTGATTTTGTCTCTTCGTTCGAACCTTTTCTTAATCATAATAAAGACGTTCGTTTTGCTTACTTGCCTGAATCTCTTCCTTTCAACCGGCAACATGAGTATATTTGAGAAAAACATTCAACCTTGGTACTATGAAATTCAGTGATGATTAGAACACGGGGAATTCCCGAAAGCAGCAAGCATAAAAGATATGGTGATCATTAAGAAATTGAGAAATGGGGCAGTGAGACTATCAGACTTGGAAGGGAATGAGTTCACCGAGCCGATTAAAGTGGAAATGTTGAAGCAATATTTTGCCTGAGGAAGAATTGGCGGAAGACCTAACCCAATGGGATAAGAAAATCATTCATGCATACACGTAACATTGCATTCTCTTCGTGTTTGTTTTTGTCTTGTGTTCGCAGGTTCGAAGAAAGGAGAAAGCGGCAGAAATGAGCCAAGCAGCGTCAGCGCAATTTCAGTCTTGGGGATGAATCCCAGGGGCGAGGCCCATATCAGTTTCAGTCTTGGGGATGAGTCCTAGTGGCGAGGCCCATATAAGTATCAGTTGGGGGCGAGGCCCATATCAGTTTCAGTTTTGGGGATGAGTCCCAGGGGCGAGGCCATATCAGTATCAATTTGGGACGAGGCCCACATCATTCTGGGGGCGAGGCCCACATCAGCATCACTCTGGGAACGAGGCCCACATCAGCATCAGTATCAGTTTAGCCGGGAATGGCACTCCATGAATGGAAACACAGTTCGAGAATGAACAAGCCGGGAATGGCACTCCAAGAACGGAGCAAGGTTCGGAAATGGACCACTCTCATATCAGTATTGGTTCAGAAATGGACTATCTCTCATTAGTAAAAATTCGGAAATGGACCACTCTCATATCAGTAATGGTTCAGAAATGGACCACTCTCTTATCAGCAACGGTTCGGATGTGGACCACTCTCATATCAGTATTGGTTCGGAAATGGACTATCTATCAGGCATTGCATTTTTGCATGTGAAACCCGATGATGAGCCTCAGTGGGAGGCACTACCTTTTAAGTCACGGAAGCCGCGGGAAACGGACGTCGGAAGGGAGGAGTCAAGAATTGACTCATAATCGGATTAAGTTCGCTGGTTTAGCTTCGGGTTACTGGTTGGTTTTCCGTTTTTAAAAATTATTCCCGGCCCAAAACACTCAAATCACCTAACCTCGGCCCAAAAAAACCCGCAAACCTTTTAACCTTGGCCCAAATCCACACACCTAGCCCACACAAACCAAACCCACCAACCAAAGGCCCACACGCCCAACCAAGGCCCACACGCCCATTCACCCTAATACACACCCAAATTAAATCAAATATTAATTAAATTAAGTATTAATTAAATAATATACCAAATTAAATAGAATAATTAATTAAGTCATATACCAAATTAAATAAAACAAATAAAATCTAAATAATCACCTACCAAAATAATAAAAATACTTACCCAAATTAAAGAAATTGCATGCCTAATTAAAATCAATCAACAAATATTATTCCTAATTAAAAATATATTATTCCTAACTTAAAATATTGTATGCCTAATCAACACAAACTAAATATACTACCTTCCTAATCTAGCCAAGATTTGTCCCCCCTAAATCTAATCCTTTCCTTGTTGGATACCAAATCATATCCTAATTGAATGCATCAAATCCTTTCCTTGTGAGACAAGGTGAAACCATATCCCTTCTCTATATAAACAACCCCTAACTAAGTCATTCACCCTTCACACATTAGAATTCACGCCCATAACAAAAAAAAGCAACAAGTATTCCTCTCCTCTCTCATACGGCCAAAAAGAAAAACAGAACAACAAGAATAAGAAACCTTAACCCTCAGTAGCCCTTCACGCCATCACCTTCCTTCAACGCGACATACCCCTTGCTGCATACCACAAATCTGCTCATTCATTAATGCCTAGACACCACGCAACCAGCTCCACACCCACGTAACAGCCCTCGCTCCAAGCCCTCTTCACGTTAAACCCTCACTTCACAACTAAATCAGCATACACTAAGGCACGTTGACGCCTTGCACACAAGCCACTTACGCCCACTGATCCTTGCCCTCATCACGTCCACAAACACGCACCATAAGCCATGAAACACGTCCCTAAGCCTTCAACCTACGCCATCTGCCCCTCTCTGCCCCATAACAACTCACGCCACTCACCACTGCCATAAACACTCCACGAAGCCACCTACCCTCCACACACATTAGCCTCAGTTGACGCACCTGACCATTCACGCCATAAAGCCCATCCAGCCACTCAGACCATGCCTAACGTACCCCTCAAAGCCACGCATCAACCCTACAAACTGACCAGCCGAGAACAAGCAATAAACCCCTGAAACAGCCCCTGAGACAGCCCCTGTAAAGACCAAAAATACCCCTGAAATAGTCCCGAACTACCCTCAAAACTGTCCCAAAACTGCACCCTTGAATCGCCGAAAACAGTGAACAAATACAACCAAAACAGTAACCAGAAACTGCAGTCCAAAACAGCAGGAAACGGAGCAAAAACAGCAAGCAAAACAGCAAAACAGTGAGCTAAGACGCTAACCCAGTGAACCAGAAAAGTTGCGGAGTGATAGCCCTTCCGACGGCCGTGAAACGCGAGTCCGAAAGTCGACATAAAAAGTTAGACCTGAGGGTATTTTCCACATTCATTTTCTGTTTTATTTTTATTATTTATTGAGTATCGTTCGCATGATTGTCATGTTTAAATGCATGTTGTGGCCCTTGAGTAGATAAATATGCATGAATTATGAGATGTTGTATATTGTGGCTTTGGGATAAAATGAGAGATGTGTCAACTCTCGTGGTATATCGGATGGAAACCCAAACATAAATTTCATAGCCGATTCCGAATGGACGGTAGTATGATCTGTACTCGGGATACAACTGTTAGACATTATGTCCCATAGCGTCACTGTTTGTAAATGATATTGTATTATTGTACAAAATTAACTATGTGATAATGAAATTGCCTTTTGCCGTTTTGTAATATTATTTACTTTGATATATAAATGGCGAAAGTCCATATGATTAATACCGGATTGAGATGATATGAGACAGTATCAATCCATAAAGGTTTAATCATTAAATATCCCTAGTCGGAGTATTATCGAGATCGGACATCGATAATGCGGAATAGACTAGTATTGCGCTTGTGCACGTTGTGAGGGCACAACGGCATAGTTCTCATATATTTAAGTATTGGATACTTATGCAAGTGCGATAGGAGGTTGTGTTTTACCGATGGTACGGAAAACAGCTTTGCTCTGGATAGACCCCGCGGATCCCATTGGTATTGGTAGTATGTCTGCGTGTCTATGGGAGGCCGCATCAGGGTAGGTGTATATGGTCTTAACCTGAGACTTACATCGCTAGTACTTGCGACAATCGGTAAACTTTGGTTTTGGTGGTTGGGGACCTTAACCGGTTCTGTGTACACCTCTTCTGGGTTTATCGAGAATCGTAGTGTACTGGATGTGATGTCGAGATGGAAGTATCACTTCAGACATATGGAGGTGATGATCACGCAGGACACAGAACTAGTACTCTATAAAAGGTTGCAACCGTCGGGACAATATGACCAGGTCAGGATTGTCCGATTTAAAGAGACTAGTTGCTTGATGTCCGATATATGTTTCGTACGGGGCAGACACATTTCCAGCCCCAGGCCTAACATGTGATCATCCGATACTGGTTC
This sequence comes from Zanthoxylum bungeanum, assembly GCA_019454045.1. Lineage (NCBI taxonomy): Eukaryota > Viridiplantae > Streptophyta > Magnoliopsida > Sapindales > Rutaceae > Zanthoxylum > Zanthoxylum bungeanum. The sequence continues at coordinate 14,577 of SKCR01053666.1, read as the reverse complement.
GATATACGCAATACTACGGTATACTACGCTTGATATAGATCTTATATTCCTATAAGAATATTTCTGGAGAATTGGGTAGGCATGGCGCTTTGCTAGAAGCCAACTTGTCTTGTGAATCGGTAAAAACGTAGTACGAGGTACGTACGTGTTCGGATAATCCGACGACCGTATTTACTGCCAACATATCCGGAGATCTCTTGGGTCGCTTCCCGAAGATTCACCAATGACGTATGATTCAAACTCGATTAATCTTGGATTAATTACGGAGAGACTTTATCTTGGATAAAGTACTATACATAGAGAGAGAACGATTAATTTGGAATTAATCGTAAAATTATTATATTCGATATAATAATCGAAATTCGATTTCGACGCGAAATTAAATTAGATTTTAATTCGGGCAAATGAGTTAATTTAGAATTAATTCGTTAGCGACGTAAATAATAATTTCGCTAGGCGCAATTATTTATTTAAATTCGATTTAATTAACGTCGCGACGTAAGTTCGGTATTTCAGAAATATCGAACCCGAACGCGTGAGTGCACGTGGGCCCACTTTCATTTGGAAACGTGTGGGGCCCACATGACACATGTCATATTATGCATTATTTAACTCTAATGCATTGCATGGAGATAGTGTACAATGCACTCAATGGTTTTGCATGGAAATTGAGTGTTTGACACTCTAAGCCATTGCATGATTTGTGTCATAAGTTTATTATTAATTTAATAAATATTATGGCATAAATATAAATTGATTTTTGTAACAAAAATCATTGAACTCTCTCTCTCTCTCATTGCCGAAACTACATGCAGTTTTGGGCTCTCCATTTCTTCAATTTTTGTGGCAAGATTTGAAGAAGTTGTGCATTCAAAATCACAACAAAGGCTAGCACCTTCAAGGGATCATACAAAGGTGTTATGGGAAACTAATCCTTGAGCTTGGGAGGATCAAACAAAGCTTGGAGCTGCACTTTCCACCTTGGCCGAATTCATCACTGCACAAAGGAGAAGTTTTCATTTCATCAACGCATCCGCATTCCGATTTTTGTGAGTATGATTCCGCCATACTTCAATCAATTCATTCATGTATTATATATTTTGTTTGCTCTTGTTGATCTTGGGGCTTGGTAATAGAAACCAACAATGGTATCATTGAGCTTAAAGAGCATGCAAATATATTAGGATGTTATTTGGGGAAAATTGTATGAAGCATGATTGATGAGTTTGCTTGATTAAATATGCTTAGATGTATGTTATTTAGATTATACATCATCAATTTCATGGAAAATAAATTGGATTAATTTTTCCAACCCAAATGAGGCTTGGCCGAATACATGCAAGCATATGGACTAGATGATTTTTTAATTTTAAGACATTAGATGACTTGAAACAATATGGAATGATGATTTGTAACTCGATTGGATTGAAAACGAAATCGGAACCATTTTAATCACCTTGGCCGAATGCTTGATGGAGGATTAGGGACTTGATTTTTTGATTAAATAATGTTGGACATATATTTAAGATAAAAATATGATTAATGGATTAATTTGATATTTTGGGAATATTGATTTAAAGAATTAATCATGATAATACACTTTAATTAATTAAGTTATAAAATTGGAATTTTAAAATTTGGTTAGTTGGGCTTAATTTTGAATTGGGCCTAAAACTATTATATTTGGACATAATGGGCTTGGTTGGGCCAAGTAGATTTGGACCATTTGGATTGGATCCAAAATGGGCCTAAATCACACCATTTAAGCCCAAATATAATAAATGGGCTTTTATGTTTAATTGGGCCTTATGGGCTTGATATTGATTTTATGGCATATGAGGGTGATTCCTTATTGGGCTTGGTAATTGGGTTTGACCCATACATTGACCAAAACCCAAGCCTAAAGAAATCAATTGAAAGCCCATCGGACTTTAATTAAACGGACATTAGATGTTAGTTGGGCTTTGAGACCCGATTGTATTAGATTTGGAATCTAAGTTATAAAAGCACAATAAAAGTGTAAATATTTAATTTAGAATTAAATAATAGGATTAGTATTGAATACGACTTAAATTGGATTTAACGAGTGTAGTTCGATAATTCGTGAATTCATACTATAAGTATTTATTCTCAAATTGAGTTGGACTCGCGCAAATGCAAACAATTGTTTGAACATTGTATTGTCACCTAATTAAAGACTAATTAATTTGATTTGATTGGTTGTATAACATGCCTTGAATGAATGAATGTGGATGTGATGTATGAATAGTGTATATCGGATGGATATTAGAAGGGAAGGGTAATTTTAGAAATTATTGTAAATTTAGAATTTATAAATTGGACCTGCGTGTCCAGCCTTTCTCTTATTGTCTCTTTGTATTCTCTTCTCACCTAATTCCCCTCAATGTAAATGAGGTTTCTCTTATTGTATTATGTAATTGGGTAAGAGTAGAATAGTGCTAGCGGGGAGAGGAAAGGGAGTGATTTGTTCTAGGAACAAGTTGTTGTTCATATCCATCCGTATATCGCTATTACTTTACTTTACGCGCTTTATGATGTTTTAGAAGCATGCTTAAGGGTGTATGATGATGAGACCTAACAAAGATAAATTAATTGGTTGCCAATTACGCGAAAAATCCCTCAAACAATATTAAGCGATTTTCCTTCCATTGAATGATTCTTGTTCAAGATCCGAAGTTGGCATTGGTTTGTTTGGCCAAAGTCAAGACCTTTGTCAATCAAGGATGTACTTGAATCATGAGAGTTTTGTTGCATATCGGTGTCTTGTCCAAATCGTGATTTTTATTGGCCAAAGTCAAGATCACTTTTTGTCCAATGACATTGATTACGAAACTTTCCTCGTCAATGGGTCCCGCTTAACTGGAATCATTAGGTTTGTTTTTGGCCAAAGCCAAGGCCTAGATGATTCGGAGGATAGGGTTAGGAAAATGTAATGGATACATTGACATTATACATATGTTTGGGACTTGGATGTCCACCTAACCGGATCTAGGAATTGGATGAGATCCAATTGATCATAGAGATCTACCTAAGTTAAATAGCATACAGCTTTTATTGGCCAAAGTCAAGGTTGTGTGTTATTTAACGGGATCCTAGCCCACTAGGAAATGCGATTTCCCGAGTTCTCCACAAGAGGGTTAGAGACTTGAAGAAAATAGTGGGAGGCTATTATTGAATTTGCAATTTCGTTCAGATACTTAGCCTTACACGTCTTTCAAAATTATTTCGTCAATATTTTAATAATTAGTTGGACTAATATATTGTTATTTTGCTTGTAACAGTTTGACTGTACCCATAACATCGTTGACTTTATAGTTGGACTATAGTTGTCAAGATGACTGGCAAGGGTAATGTCCGCGACATAATCGTGGGCGATAACATGATGGCAAGATTGCGTGATCTCCACCGCACCAACAAGAGGGATGGAGAGGTATGAGCTAGTAAGGAAACTCTTCCGCTCCCGGATGACAGACGGCGCATCAGTTGAGGCCCACGGGACTCAAATGATCGCTGACATAGATGAGTTAGCCAAGATGGGCATTGTCTTGGAGGCAGAGTTGACGATTGATATGCTATTACAATCGCTACCCGATACTTGGAAACAAATCATCATCAACTATAAGTTGATGGACACTGACGACACTCTTGGAGAGTTGTTGTCCGTGCTGAAGGAGTCCGAAAAGGAACTCCTAAAGGGGAGCAAGCGCGAGGCGCTTTATGCATCGACCTCTCATGCGCCAAGGGCTGGGCCCAAGGCAATTGGAGGTGCGAGGAAGAAGAAGTTCAAGAACAAGGGCAAGGGCAAGTTGACAGTGGCTTCTAGGAAGCCAAAGGACAAATCTCGCGACATCTGCCTCAACTGCGGCAAGAGGGGTCACTGGAAACGTGACTGCCGAATGGGCAAAGGGCAGAGGGAGGATATCAAGGCTGGCAAGGCTATCGCCTCTGGTATGTTTGTTATTGAGATAAATATGAATACTTCTAGTTTTAAAAATTGGATTTTTGATTCTGGTTGTGGTGCTCATATTTGTACTGATGTACAGGATCTGCAGGATAGCAGGGTGCTGGCATCGGGGGAGATGGATCTACGGGTCGGAAACGGAACACCAGTTGCTGTTTTCACCGTAGGGACTTTTGTTTTAGAACTGCCCTCAGGGCATGTACTTAAACTTTTGAACTGTTATTTTGTACCTAGTTTAACTAGGAATATTATATCTGTATCCTTGTTAACCCAGCAGGGTTACACTTTTGTATTTAGAAACACTGGGTGTTATTTATATAAAAATGATGCAGAAATTTGCACAGCTATTGCAAATAACGGTCTTTATATTTTGAATATAAATGAATCTCCTAAAATGACAAACAAAAGGCTCAAAAGGAGTAATCTAAAAGATGAAGCTTATATGTGGCATTGTCGTCTAGGACACATCAACAAGACTCGCATATCCACACTTTCGAAGAGTGGGTACTTGGACGAATTTGATCCCAATTCATATGACGTCTGCGAATCTTGTCTTTTAGGCAAAATGCCTAAATCACCTTTTAGCGGTAAATGTGAACGTGCCACAAAACTGTTGGCTCTCGTTCATACTGACGTATGCGGGGCCCATGTCTAGCCAGGCTAGAGGTGGATTTCACTACTTCGTAACCTTCAAGATGATGCATCTCGTTACGGTTATGTGTATCTTATGAGACACAAGTCGGAAACTTTTGAGAAATTCAAAGAGTTTCGACACGAAGTGAGAAACAAACAGGGAAGAGTATTAAGAAATACGGTCAGACCGTGGTGGCGATACTTAAGTTATGAGTTTCAAGATTACTTGAAAGAATATGGTATTCTTTCACAGTGGACTCCTCCTGGAACACCGCAATTAAACGGTGTGTCCGAACGGAGAAACCACACCTTGTTGGACATGGTAAGGTCAATGATGAGTCGCACTGAGCTACCAATATCCTTCTGGGGATACGCATTAAAACAGTGCTATACTTATTTGAATAAGGTACCGTCGAAGTCTGTTGAACAGACTCCATATGAGATATGGACAGGAAGGAAACCAGGTTTCTCTTTCCTGAAGATTTGGGGATGCTGGGCATATGTTAAACGTTTGGAAGGTACCAAACTTGAACCCAAATCTGATAAATTCCTTTTCGTAGGATATCCTAGGGAAACCAAAGGATATTACTTCTATCACCCACAAGAGAACAAAGTATGTTGCTCTACAAGCATTTTTCCTTGAGAAGGATTTTATAAATGCAGTGGTAAGTGGGAGGAAAGTAGAACTCGATGAAGATCGTAGTGATACTGTTCCTGGCAATGAATCAACGACGAACATGAACAGACCATCCAAGATGAGTCTGTGTACCATAAACTTCACATACACAAGGACCGCGTAGGTCGGAGAGAGTCAGAACAGTACCTGAGAGGTATGGGTTCCTGATCTCACCTCATGTAGATATTAATCTTATTGAGGATAATGAGCCGGCTACGTATGAGGAAGCGATACAAAATATCGATTCCGCTTATGGCAAGAAGCCATGAAGTCCGAGATGGATTCCATGTACGCCAACCAAGTTTGGACACTGGTTGATGCACCAGAAGGCGTAAAGCCTATTGGATGCAGATGGATCTTCAAGAAGAAGACCGACATGGATGGCAACGTACAAACGTACAAAGCTAGGCTTGTAGCGAGGGGTATCGTCAACAATATGGTATTGATTATGACGAAACCTTCTCCCCGTTGCCATGATTAAATCCATTCGGATAATGCTTGCAATAGCTGCATATTTCGATTACGAGATATGGCAGATGGACGTTAAACCGCTTTCCTTAACGGAAACCTTTTGGAGGATGTTTATATGCAACAGCCTGACGGTTTTATCGTACCTAGACTTGCAAACAAGGTTTGTAAGTTAAATCGATCCATTTATGGATTGAAGCAAGCATCACGGTCATGGAATCAGCGTTTTGATGAGATCATAAAAGAATATGATTTCGTGCAAAACGCAGATGACCCTTGTGTATACAAGAAGGTTAGTGGGAGAGCACTTACTTTTATTGTCCTTTATGTCGACGACGTATTGCTTATAGGCAATGACATTCCCATGCTAACGTCGGTGAAGCTTGGCTTTCATTAAAATTCTCCATGAAAGATCTGGGAGAAGCAGCCTTTATTCTTGGAATAAAGATCTACCGGGATAGATCTAGAAAGCTGCTTGGACTCTCCCAGAGAGTAATAATTGATAAAGTGTTGAAGCGATTCAACATGGAACAATCCAAGAGGGGATTGGTTCCAATGGTACGTGGTACCTCTCTGTCTAAGGACATGTGTCCTAAGACTCAGGAAGAGAGAGACAACATGAGTCGGATACCGTTCGCCTCGGCAATCGGATCGATCATGTATGCCATGATATGTACACGACCTGATGTCTCATATGCGTTGAGCATGTGCAGTCGCTATCAGGCCGATCCAGGTGAAGGTCACTGGATAGCAGTTAAGAATATCCTTAAGTATCTTAAACGAACTAAGGATGCTTTCTTAATTTATGGAGGTGGAGAACTTGCGGTATCTGGGTATACCGATGCAAGTTTCCAAACCGACAAGGATGACTACAAGTCGCAATCCGGGTACATTTTTTGTTTGAATAACGGAGCAGTGAGCTGGAAATCTTCCAAGCAAGATACTGTTGCCGATTCAACAACAGAAGCGGAGAGTACATCGCTGCATCTGAAGCAGCAAAGGAGGCAGTTTGGATCCGAAAGTTTCTAATCGGATTAGGAGTAGTTCCGTTAGCAGCTGAGCCCGTTCCATTGTATTGTGACAATAACGGGGCTATAGCACAGGCTAAGGAACCAAGGTCTCATCAACGGTCCAAGCATGTTCGTCGACGTTACCATCTGATTTGGAGATTATACATCGTGGCGATGTAAAGATCGAGAAGTCACATCAGATGACAACATTGCAGATCCGCTGACGAAGGCTGTTCTTCAGCAAGTTTTTGAACGACACATACATAGTTCGGGTATATAGATGCTTGAGTGAGCTATAGGCCAAGTGGGAGATTGTTAGACATTATGTCCCATAGCGTCACTGTTTGTAAATGATATGTATTATTGTACAAAATTAACTATGTGATAATGAAATTGCCTTTTGCCGTTTTGTAATATTATTTACTTTGATATATAAATGGCGAAAGTCCATATGATTAATACCGGATTGAGATGATATGAGACAGTATCAATCCATAAAGGTTTAATCATTAAATATCCCTAGTCGGAGTATTATCGAGATCAGACATCGATAATGCGGAATAAACTAGTATTGCGCTTGTGCACGTTGTGAGGGCACAATTGCATAGTTCTCATTATTTAAGTATTGGATACTTATGCAAGTGCGATAGGAGGTTGTGTTTTACCGATGGTACGGAAAACAGCTTCGCTCTGGATAGACCCCGCGGAATCCATTGGTAGTATGTCTGCGTGTCTATGGGAGGCCGCATCAGGGTAGGGTGTATATGGTCTTAACCTGAGACTTACATCGCTAGTACTTGCGACAATCGGTAAACTTTGGTTTTGGTGGTGGGGACCTTAACCGGTTCTGTGTACACCTCTGGGTTTATCGAGAATCGTAGTGTACTGGATGTGATGTCGAGATGGAAGTATCACTTCAGACATATGGAGGTGATGATCACGCAGGACACAAACTAGTACTCTATAAAAGGTTGCAACCGTCGGGACAATATGACCAGGTCAGGATTGTCCGATTTAAAGAGACTAGTTGCTTGATGTCCGATATATGTTTCGTACGGGGCAGACACATTTCCAGCCCCAGGCCTAACATGTGATCATCCAATACTGGTTCGATATACGCAATACTACGGTATACTACGCTTGATATAGATCTTATATTCCTATAAGAATATTTCTGGAGAATTGGGTAGGCATGGCGATTTGCTAGAAGCCACCTTGTCTTGTGAATCGGTAAAAACGTAGTACGAGGTACGTACGTGTTCGGATAATCCGACGACCGTATTTACTGCCAACATATCCGGAGATCTCTTGGGTCGCTTCCCGAAGATTCACCAATGACGTATGATTCAAACTCGATTAATCTTGGATTAATTACGGAGAGACTTTATCTTGGATAAAGTACTATACATAGAGAGAGAGAACGATTAATTTGGAATTAATCGTAAAATTATTATATTCGATATAATAATTGAAATTCGATTTCGACGCGAAATTAAAATTAGATTTTAATTCGGGCAAACGAGTTAATTTAGAATTAATTCGTTAGCGACGTAAATAATAATTTCGTTAGGCGCAATTATTTATTTAAATTCGATTTAATTAACGTCGCGACGTAAGTTCGGTATTTCAGAAATATCGAACCCGAACGCGTGAGTGCACGTGGGCCCACTTTCATTTGGAAACGTGTGGGGCCCACATGACACATGTCATATTTTGCATTATTTAACTCTAATGCATTGCATGGAGATAGTGTACAATGCACTCAATGGTTTTGCATGGAAATTGAGTGTTTGACACTCTAAGCCATTGCATGATTTGTGTCATAAGTTTATTATTAATTTAATAAATATTATGGCATAAATATAAATTGATTTTTGTAACAAAAATCATTGAACTCCTCTCTCTCTCTCATTGCCGAAACTACATGCAGTTTTGGGCTCTCCATTTCTTCAATTTTTGTGGCAAGATTTGAAGAAGTTGTGCATCAAAATCACAACAAAGGCTAGCACCTTCAAGGGATCATACAAAGGTGTTATGGGAAACTAATCCTTGAGCTTGGGAGGATCAAACAAAGCTTGGAGCTGCACTTTCCACCTTGGCCGAATTCATCACTACACAAAGGAGAAGTTTTCATTTCATCAACGCATCCGCATTCCGATTTTGTGAGTATGATTCCGCCATACTTCAATCAATTCATTCATGTATTTATATATTTTGTTTGCTCTTGTTGATCTTGGGGCTTGGTAATAGAAACCAACAACAACTCCACGTACCGCTTGAGTAAATGGCACCCTCTTTCGTTTTGTGTTGCATTGGTTTATTTATTTTTCGTTACTTGAATTCTGCATGTTGTTTATTTATGCATTATTCAATCGAACGCACGGGCTTAGTAAGTGCAATGAAAGATCCCCTATGGGGAGGGGTTAAAGCCCTTTACCACGATGCTTTGCCGCGCCGGTGATGTGTTGTTCGGTTTTTTGAATACAAGATATGTTCAATCGAGCATACCAAGTTTGATATTATTGTTTTTAATTCTTTGTATGCATGATTTAATCGAGCGCATGGGCTTAGTAAGTGCAATGAAATATCCCCTATGGGGAGGGGTTAAAGCCCTTTACCACGATGCTTTGCCGCGCCGATTGATGTGTGTTCGGTTGAATGCAAGATACGTTCAATCGGACATACTGAGCTTGACATTATTGTCTTTATTCTTTGTGTTGCATGCATCAGGTCTGGTTCCGTTCGAACGCGTTCTAGAACGCTACACGAACGCGAACCTTATGTTTACCATTCAAACGCGTTCTCGAACGCTACGCAAACGCGCACGCACTTTCTTAGTCTTATCACGCATCAGGTCTGGTTCCGTTCGAATGTGTTCTCGAACGCTACATGAACGCGAACCTTCTGTTTACCGTTCGAACGCGTTCTCGAACGCTACGCGAACGCGCACGTACTTTCTTAGTCTTATCACGCATCAGGTCTGGTTCCGTTCGAACGCGTTCTCGAACGCTACATGAACACGAACCTTCTGTTTACCGTTCAAATGTGTTCTCGAACTCTACGCGAACGCGCGCCCACTGAACTGAGACATCTTCATCACATGCCATGTATAATTGTATCTTAGGTGATTTTTCTTATGAAACCCCATATAGTCATTCTTATCTTTGTACAAATCATAATGAAAAGCATTTTTATTCCATTGGTTGCATCATTTACCTTAGTCTTGTTTAACTTATTACAATTTATATATCTATGTCATGATAGCATTTGAGTATTATTTCTTGTGGTATATCGGATGGGAACCTAGACATAAATTCCGGAGCCGATTCCGAATGGACGGTAGTGCGGTCTGTACTTGGGATACAATTTCATGTACCACTTGGAAAAGTGCTCACATGTGTGCTTGTGTGGTTAATATGTGTGCTTGTGTTTTCGTGAATCTAATATGCTAATGAAGTTGTATGTTCGTTGCTAATTTGATGTATTTTCTAGCATGCAATCTTAGATGTGAAATATATGTAAACTTATGTGTAAGTTTTATTTTGTACATGTGAATTTAGAAGCACGAAACTCTTGGAAATAAGTGTTACCTAAGCTTGACTAAATTATTACGTAAATCCTTTCATTCAAGTGACATAAGTAAGGGACCATCCGAACCAATGGTTTGAGGTCTTCCCTTGCGAGGGGTGAGTGCGGCCTTAAATCTCATTTTCCCGGTTCACACCGGGTGGCGACTCCATTATTCTCCGATTTAGTCCCCCGTGGCTACTCCGTACTCCCGATCGGCCCGCGAGCCCGGGACAGCATGCGTCGCCCAATTCCTGTGTTCCCACACTTAGATTTAAGCCGTATACGAATTTAGGTGTAGGTTACCTTTTTGCAAATGTATGTTGAGTAGACTTGGTTAAAATTGAACAAATCCGTTCATTACAAGTGACATAAGTAAGGGACCATTCCGAACCCAACGGTTTGAGGTCTTCCCTTGCGAGGGGTGAGTGTGGCATTAAATCATTTCACAGTTCACACTGGGTGGCGACTCCATTTTATTTCTCCGGTTTAGTCCCCCGTGGGTTATTCCGTACTCCCAACCGGGCCATGAGCCTGAAACAGCGTCGTCGATTTATGTGTCCTACAGTCTGGTGACTCCACTGGGGATAGAGAATCGGCCCTGAAATAATGTCTTGTAATGTTTGTGATTTGTGCTTTAATTAACCATGTCTACAGTGGGTTGAAAGGTTTAATCAAAGGTATTCTTAAGGCTAGGTGATGGTTTGGTGTCTTCCTGTAGACAACAGAACTTGACGACGCTGTTCTAGGCTCGCGGTCTAGTTGGGAAGTACGAAATAACATGGAGTCGCCACCCGGTGTGAACCGGGACAAAGATTTAAGGCCGCACTCACCCTCGCAAGGGAAGACCTCAAACCGTTGGGTTCGGAATGGTCCCTTACTTATGTCACTTGTGATGATATAATTTGTGCAATTAATCAACCGAGTCTACTCAATAATCATGCTCAAGGGTACTTAGATCTAACATGCTTTCATCCAAATAACTCCACGCAATATAACACAACAAGCATATTGAACTATTAAACCAAAGTAAACAAATAACTAATTAAACATAAACATAAACTAAACGAAACATCATGCATAAAGAATGAAGAAACAACATGCCTAAATACAATCATGCTCTGAAAATTAAATAACAAGACTAAATAAATCATGCTTAAAATAATAAATAAACGGCCTAGAAACTATAACATGTTCAAATACAAATTTGGATGAGACGAGATACGTGTCTCTTAAGTGGTACGTGGCTTTGTATCCCGAGTGCAGACCATACTACCGTCCATTCGGAATCGGCTACGAAATTTACGTCCGGGTTTCCATCCGATATACCACAAAAGGGAACACATATCCCACTCATCCAACAATCACATCATGCTTCAAACGACTCTCATGCAATAATATTTTAAAATAAATATAAAACAAAAATAAAGGTGATAAGTAAAAAGGTGCCCTCAGGTCTAACCTCTTTTGTTGTCTCACGAAAGGGCGTTACACGTCCGTTGGAAGGGTGAATGATCCGCAACTCTTTTGGTTCACCAACTCAACGTCTTTCCTCGCTGTTTTTCTGTTCGGGTTGTTGTTTTCAATCCGTTTCGCTGCTGTTTTAAGGGTATTTTCTGGCCACTGTTTTGGGGTAGTTTCGGGGACTGTTTTGGGTAGTTTCAGGGACTGTTTTAGGGGCTAAATAGTGCAGTTTTTTGGTGCGGTTTTAAGTCAGTTTCTGGGTGATTTGGAAGGCTAATTGGCTTGCGGCAGTGAGGAGGCAGTGCAGTGGGTTTTGGGACTGTTTTAGGCGTGCAATTGGGGCTTGGCGTGGAGTAGGCTGATTCGTGGACAAGGGCTGTGAAGATGAGGGGCTGATGAGTGGAAGGTTTGCGGCAGTGAGTGAGGGCTTTTGGCTTGTATTTGTCGCGGCTGTGAGGAGGGCTTTTTAGTGCGCTGATGGTGGGCTTCAGGTGAGGTTAATAGGCAGGTGGCGTTGTGGGCAGTTTATGGGCGTGATGGCTATGTGCTTGTGAGTTGAGCGTGAGGTGAAGGTTGATTGGCTTTGTGGGCAGTTAATCGTGAAGGTTAGGAGGAGGCTGTGAATGGGCAAGTGGCGCTGGATGGGTCTTTGCTTTGTGGAGGCTGGGCGTGTGCTGAGAGGGTTCGCGTATGTGAATGGAGATGGTCTAGGTGTATGGGTATTGCGAGAGTTGGGCGTGATTGACTGGAGGCGAGAGAGTTAGTGAGTGGGGAGTGATTGTGGCTTTGGGTGAGTGTGTGCGTAGGTTTTGAGGGGAGCAGGTGGACAATTTTTTGGGCGTGGCTTTAGATTGTTTCTTGTATGAATATTGTGTGAATGAGCTAGCCAGCCAGGGTTTTGAAAGGTGGGTGAATGGTTCTTTTTATAGGCCAAGGGATGGGGTTTTACCTTGTTTGGGTAGGAGAATGATTTGTGTGTTAATTGGGGATATGTTTTAATTAAAATGAGATAGGGAAAATCTTTAATTAAGGGAAGTGATTTGATTTATTCTTTTTAGTTAAGGATATGATTTATTTAATTTAGGAAGGTGATTTAATTTAATTTAGGAATGTGTTTTATTTAAATTAGGAATTTAATTTAATTTAATTCAATGTGATTTAATTTAATTTAAGTTTAATTTAATTGGTTTTAATTATTTAATTTGGATGTGATTTAATGGGCATGGTGTGTTTTTAAAAACAGAGGTCCAACAAGCGAACCCGAAGCGAAACACGCGAGTTAACTCTGACAAAAATTCCATTTTCCAACTTTACCCTTCCAACGTCCGTTTCCGCTGCTTTCACAACTAAAGAGGTAGTGTCTCCATACGAGACTCATCATCGGGCTGATATGCAAAAATGCAATGCCTACAGTCGCCCCCACTTTGATGGGACTTGTGCAGTGTGTGACAATGACAATCCTATCAAAGTACGTGCAATACATTTTTACTTACCTGGCTCGCCAGCTGCCACTTGACTTGCCGTGTTGATTTGAGTTGATGTTGAGGTGCTTCGACCCCCGGTCCATTCCCGAACCGATGATGTGCTGTGGTGTGGTGGAGTCCATTCCCGAACTGTCACCGTTGTGGTCCTTTCCCGAACCGATCTCCATTCCCGGAGTGTAGCTGTGATGTAGTGTGATGAAGTCCATTCCCGAACTGTCATCGTTGTGGTCCATTCCCGAACCGATCTCCATTCTCGGAGTGTTATTGTGATATGATGTGATGAAGTCCATTCCCGAACTGTCACCGTTGTGGTCCATTCCCGAACCGATCTTCATTCCCGGAGTGTAGCTGTGATGTAGTGTGATGAAGTCCATTCCCGAACTGTCATCGTTGTTGTCCATTCCCGAACCGATCTCCATTCCCGGAGTGCCATTCTCGGCGTGCCATTCCCGGCGTGCTCATTCCCGAGCTGTCCATTCCCAGACTGTCCATTCCCGAACTGAATCTCCATTCCCGGAGTGCCATTCCCGGCGTGCTCATTCCCGAGCGTGCTCATTCCCGAGCTGTCCATTCCCGGACTGTCCATTCCCGGACTAAATCTTCATTCCCGGAGTGCCATTCCCGGCGTGCTCATTCCTGAGCTGTCCATTCCCGGACTGTCCATTCCCGGACCATAATGATCTGATGTAATATGGGCCTCGCCCTCAGAATGCCATTCTCGGCAGAAACTGATGTGATGTGGGCCTCGCCCCCAGAATGCCATTCTCGGCAGAAACTGAAACTGATGTGATGTGGGTCTCGCCCCCAGAATGCCATTCTCGGCAGAAACTGAAACTAATGTCCAATGTGGGCCTCGCCCCCAGAATGCCATTCTCGGCAGAAACCGAAACTGATGTCAATGTGGGCCTCGCCCCCAGAATGCCATTCTCGACAGAAACTGAAACTGATGTGATGTGGGCCTCGCCCCCAGAATGCCATTCTCGGCAGAAACTGAAACTGATGTGATGTGGGTCTCGCCCCCAGAATGCCATTCTCGGCAGAAACTGAAACTGATGTCAATGTGGGCCTCGCCCCCAGAATGCCATTCTCGGCAGAAACTGAAACTGATGTGATGTGGGCCTCGCCCCCAGAATGCCATTCTCGGCAGAACTGAAACTGATTGTGATGTGGGTCTCGCCCCCAGAATGCCATTCTCGGTAGAAACTGAAACTGATGTCAATGTGGGCCTCGCCCCCAGAATGCCATACCCGGCAGAAAATGATACTGAAACTAATGTGGGCCTCGCCCCCAGAA
>SKCR01053665.1:0-30103 GCA_019454045.1 Zanthoxylum bungeanum | reverse complement strand
TATATCCGATTATAGAGACTAGTTGCCAGACATCCGATATGTGCTTCGTACGGGGCAGACACAATTCCAGCCCCGGGCCTAGCACGTGAGCATCCGATGCTGGATCGAAATACGCAATACTACGGTATACTACGCTTGATATAGATCACATTTTCCTATAAGGATATTTCTGGAGAATTGGGTAGGCATGACGCTTTGCTAGAAGCCAACCTTGTCTGGTAAATCAGTACAAACGTAGTACGAGGTACTTACATGTTCGGATAGTCCGATGACCGTATTTACTGCCAACATATCCGGGGATCTCATGGGTCACTTCCCGACGATTCACCGATGATGTATGACTCGCACTTTAATTAATCTGGGATTGATTAAAAGAGAGAGAAAATTAATCTGAGATTAATTACAGAGATATTTTATCTGTGATAAAATATTAATTAAAGAGAGAGAACGATTAATTTGGAATTAATCGATAAAATAATATATTTGATATATTATTAGAAATTGGATTTCGACGCGGAATAAAATTAGATTTTAATTCGGGCGAACAAATTAATTTAGAATTAATTTGTTAGCGACGTGAATAGTGATTTCGCTAGGCGTAATCATTTAATTACGTCGCGACGGCAAATTCGTTAATTTGGAATTAACGAACCCGAGCCCAGGATTATTTGTGAGTGCATTCGCATTTCGAATTCGAGTGCGGTACGCAAATTAAATCGAGCGTCAAATCGTTAGCCACATCAAGCGTCAAATCAAATGTCATTTTGAGTGATGTGACAAGTTGTCACTTGTTTGAGTGATGTGATTGATGTGAGATGAAAGAAAGCATTTAATGTTTTTCTTTTGAAATTTAAAAAAGTGGTAAAAGGTTTAATTTTTTTTGGAAAATATAAAACCTTTACATTTTATTTTCTCTCTCTCACTTTTCGGTCTTCCCTCTCTTTTCCCTCCTCTCTCTCTCGACTTAGAGCCACAATTTCTTCTTGTTCTTGTTCTGGTTCTTCCGAATGAAATGAGAAGAAAAAGAAGTGATTTTGTTGCAAAATCTTGTGCTAGCACACACTTGAGTCAATACAAAGGTGATAGGGCAGTGTTCTTGTGAGCTTGGAATCAATTTTGGAGCTTAAAGCTTTGAGCTTCCATGGTGTCTCCCATGGCCGAATCTTGGAGGACTTTCACAGCCTAAAACCGAGCACCACTGCAGTACAAGGAGGCCACTGCCACGAGTTTGAGAAGCTTGAAGACTCTTGTTCTTCGCGTCGCAAGATCCGGTTAATGTGAGTATATTCCGCACCTCCTTTGATTGTATTCATGCGTTTTTCATGCTTGTTTGATGGATCTTTGGACCTAATTAGAAACCAACAATGGTATCTATGAGCTTTGATCAAGCATGAAAAAGTTAGGGTTTGAAATTGGGTAAAATCAATTGAAGCATGATTTGGTTAAATTGATTGATTAAGTATGCTTGTATGTTGATTAATTGAAGCTGTGCATGATCAATTTCATGAAATTGGATTGGATCCATTTTTCCCCAAATTTTTGGGCATGGCCGAAAATTGTAAGCCCTAATGTCTTGGCATAATTTTTTTTTTGATCATTGGATGACTTAAAACAATAGGGTAATGTTGTTTTGAAGTTCAATTGGATTGAATTTTGATTTGGAACAATTTTCCCTTTAAAAGTAGGCTTGGCCGAATTCATTGTAACATGATATTCATTGTGATTTTTGTTTTTGATTCATTGGATGAGTTGAATTGATTTGGGAAATGATGATTGTGGATTCAATTGGATTGAAACCGAATCGGATTGGAAAAACCCCTAATTGCCGAGAATAAAGAAGCATGGAAATGGGTTTGATTTTGATAAAAATGTGTTGGACACTATGTATGTGTTGTTAAAGTGCATGATTAATTAGGCTAATTGATGTTTTAGAAATATTAATTGGGTGATTAATTGTGTATTACACTTAGGTTAATTAATTATGGAATTTGGAATTTTATAAGTTAATTATTTTGGGCTTATTTTGGAAATAGGGACTTAAAGGGTGTAATTGGGCTTTTGGGCTTGGTTGTACCAATTTAGGTTTAGGTCAATTTGGTTGGATCCAATTGGGCCCAAAACCGCATCCATAAATTCCAATTATGACTTAATGGACCTTAATTATTTAATTGGGCCTAATGGGCCAAAATCGATTTATAGGCTTATGGGGTAAATCCCGGATTGGATTTTGGTTATTCGGTTTGACCCGAGTTGACCAAAAGTCCACGCCTTAAATAAATTAATTAAAAGCCCATTGGACTTTAATTAAATAAACATTAGATGTTAATCTGGCTTTGAGACCCGTTACGATTAAATTTGGAATTTAAGTCATAAAGGTTAGTTAATAAAGTGTAATATTTAATTTGGAATTAAATATGCAAATTAGAATTGAATGCATATTAAATTGGATTTAATGATGTAGTTTAGTTTAATTCAAGAATTCGTACTTTGAGTACTTATTCGCAAAACGAGTTTGACTCGCGCAAAAAATCAAATCGTTGTTTGAACATTGGATGATCACTAATTATCAGATTAATTAATTGGATTAGATTGATTGATAACATGCTTGTGTGAATACATGGTTGCGATGCATGAATAATGTATATCGGATGGATATTAGTCGGGTGGGGCAATTTTGGAATTTGTAATAAATTTGATTTCTTAAATTGGACCAGCGTGTCCAGCCTTATTACCTCCTTCTCATTGTATTTCTCTTCTCACCTATTCCCCTCAATGTAAATGAGGTTTCTTTAGAAGTGTAGTGTAACGGGTAGAAGAAATAGTTGTGCTAGCGGGAGAGAGAAAGAGATTTGATCTAGGATCAATGTAAAGTATCCATCCGCATATCATTATTAATTTTCATATGCGCTTATTATGTGTTTAGAATGCATGTTTAAGGGTGTATGATGATGAGACCTTAACAAAGATAATAAATTGGTTGCCAATTTGCACGTGAAAAACCCTCGCTAAATATTAAGCGTCTTTCCTTCCATTGAGTGATTCTGACTCAAGATCCGAGACGGCATTGGTTTGTCGGCCAAAGTCAAGACCTTTGTCTGTCAAATATGTGTTTGAATCACGAAGGCTTTGTTCCATGTCAGTGTCTTGTCCAAGTTCTGGTTTGTTGGCCATAGTCAAGACCACTTCTTGTCCATCGACATTGATTACGAAGCTTTCCATGGTCAATTGGTCGCGCTTTACTGGGATCACTAAGTTTGTTGTGCCAAAGCCAATGCTTATTTGATTCAGAGGAAAAAGGTCAGGTAATACATTGGATGTATTAGCATATATAAGATATATGTTTCGGACTTGGATGTCCCCCTACCGGATCTAGGAATTGGATTGGATCCAATTGATCTTAGAGATCTACGTAGTTAATTATCATACAATTTGTTGGCCAAAGTCAAGATTGTGTGATATTTAACGGGATCCTATCCCACTAGGAAACGCGATTTCCCGAGTACTCGACAGAGGGTTAGAGGCTCGCCGAAAAATAGTGGGAGGCAAGAATTGAATTTGCAATATTCGTTTAATTACTTGCCATACGCGCTCATTCAAATTATTTCGTCGTTAGATTAAATGTTAGTTGGACTAATATTTAAATTATTGTTTTAATAAGCAGTTGGACTGTATTATAGTTGATTATATAATGGATTATAGTAATCAATATATTTGAATTAATTAATTTCAATTTACAGTTGATTTTATAATTAGATTATAGTAATCAATGTAATTGAGGTTAATTGATTTAAATTATATTTGATTGTATAGTTGGACTATAAAAATCAATATAATACATAGTACCACAAATCGTTGATTAAATAGTTGGACTATTAGAATCAAGATATAATTGAAAGATTGACATTTAAAACATAATCCTGGGGAAAATGTGTTTAAATGGTTTAATTTTCAAATTGGGAATTATTTAAAGAAGGTCCTGGAAAAATAATAAGTTACTTTATCTGATAAAATAACGTATTATGCCTAAAGCCCGGAGTTAAGCAAATAGTAAAGCATGATCTTTGAAAGATCATGTAATGATAACTTAAGTGCTTAATCCATTAAGCTTGTCGCAATAGACTCCTTAATTTCTGAATCAGAACTAAGGATTTGATCCTTAAAGTATGATACTGAAATTGAAGGATCTTCATAAATCTATACTTAGATTTTAGAAGTACTAAAATTGCAATTAATAATTCTTGGAGAATTAAATGACTATTCTCAAGGAGACAAAGTCAAACTTTGCAATTAGGCAAGTAGCGCAAGGCGCACCTTACTTCGATATTCTAGAAACCCGAGGCTTGGCCAAAGGCTACTGGAATGTTGAAAAGGGCAAAGGCAAAATCATTATAATCTTCTAGGAAGATAAAAGGACATATCCCAAGAAGTAATTGAAGACGAGCAAGGCTCTGACTTCAAATATTTCTGTCATAAATATGTTCACTACTAGTATTAAAATTGGATTTTAGATATTTAGTGTGGTACATAAATATGTATTGATGTTCAGAATCTGCTATGAGCAGGATAATGACATCAATTGAGATTTATCTACGAATTGGAAATGAGACGAAAAATGTTGTTTTAACCGTAGATACCTGAATTTAGGAACTACCTTCGGGTTAGTACTTAAATTAGGAATCTGTTATAATGTAACTAGTCTTACTAGAAACATTATCTCTATATCGCGTATAACCCGCTGCGGGTGTACCTTTATATTCTAGAACACTAAAGTGTTTTATTATATAAAATGATATTGAGATAAACACATTAGATGTGAATAACAGCATTTATATTTTGAATATAAATAATATCTCAAATATATAACATGACAAATAAATAGCTCAAACTGATTTGATCAATTAAGAAACTAATTGTGGCATAATTGTCACGGACACTATTAAACAAGACTCGTATATCCACACTTTCGAAGAGTGGGTACTAGGACTGATTTGATTCTAATAAAATAAAGTCTACGAATCTAGTTTATTGGGCAAAGTGCCTAAAACACCTTTACTTGGTAGAAGTGTAAATGCCACTGATCTGTTAGCCCTAGTTCATAGTGAAGTAAGTGGGCCCATGTCTAGCTAGGCTAGATGTGGATATGAATATTTCGTGACCTTTACGGATGTGGCATCGCGTATGGTTATGTGTTTCTTTTGAAACATAAATCGGAAATTTTCACAGTTTCGACACGAAATAGACAAACAGATCGGCTAAATTATTAAACCGTCACGGTAAAACCGTAATGGAAAATACTTAAACAATAAGTTTCTCGTATACTTGAAAGAGTATAGTATTCTTTCAATGAGGAATCCTCCCGGAACACGTCAATTTGACTGTGTGTCCGAACAAGATTAACCGAATTTTGTTAGACATGATAAGGTTAATCATGAGTCGCTCTGAGCTACCATTTCCTTCAACGGATAAGCTTTAAAACAGTGCAAGAAATTATTTTGAATAAGGTTCTATAAATATCTGTTTGACAGATATCATATTAGATATGAACGGGAAAGAAACCGAGTTTCTCATTCTTGTAAGATTTGGGTATGTTAGGCATACGTTAGGATGATACCAAACTAAAACCCAAATATGATAAGTGCCAAATGTAGGTTATCCTAGGGATACCATAAGTATTGTACTTATATATCTCACAAGATTAAAATTATATTGTTGCTCACCATACGGTTTTCCTAAGAGGAATACCGATATGTAGTGGTAAGTGGGAGGATAATATAACTCGATGAAAATCAGAGTAATACTGTTCAAGGCACCAAATCTCAATGGAGCATAAATAGTTCATCAAGGATGAAACTATTACCATTAATCTTCGAATACACAAGAACCGCGTAGGACGGAGAGAGTCAGAAAACAACCTGGGGTATGGGTTTCTGATCTCACCTCGTAAAGATGTCTATCTTTTGAGGTATACCAACTGACTACAAATGAGGAAGTGATACAAGGTATCGACTCCCTATTATGGCAAAGTGCCATATAATCCGAAATGGATTCCATGTATATCAACCAGTTTGGAGACTAGTTGATGTACATCAAGGCATTGTGCCTACTGGTACTATAAGTCTTCAAAGAAGGCATACATGATGGCAACATACCAACGTATAAAGCTAGGCTTTTAACAGAAAGGTATCGTTATCAACATTGTGTTGACTATAATTCAACCTTTTAACTGTTGCCACGGTTAATCCATTTGGATAATGCTTGTTATTTGATCCATGATTGGATTGAAGCAAGCATTAGGTTCTTGGAATTATCGTTTTGATGTAATCATAATGATTTATGATTTAATTCAAAACGAAAATGATTCTTATGTATATAAGGGGGTTAGTGGGAGCGCACTGACAGTGGCTGTCCTATAAAATAATGATAATATGTCATTTCTTGGAAATGATATTCCCATAAAATAACTATCGGTGAAAGCTTGGCTTTCGAATACTCTCCGAGAAATCGTACATTGAAAAATGTACGCGACCTGGTGTCTCATACGCTTTGAGCATATAAATTCACAAACAGGCCAATCCGAGTGATAGTCACTGGATTGATGTTAAGAACATCCGTTAGTATCTTAGAGAACTAAGGATGCTGTCTTAGTCTATGGAGAATGAGAACGTGAAGTGACTGGATCACTGTAGCAAGTTTCCTATAACTGATAAAGATGACTAAAAGTCGCAAACGGTAATATACAGTTTGAATAACGGTACAGTGAGCTGGAAATCTTCCAAGCAAGATACTGTTACCGAATAAACAACAAATGCGAGTTAATTGCAGCAGATGAGGCAGCAATAGAAGCCATCTGGTCAATAACAAATCTAATTAGATTAGATATAGTTCTGTTAGCAGCTGAGCTAGGCGTTAGCACAGGCTAAAGAATTAATGGTCTAATCAATGATCCAGATAAATACTTCGATATTCATCTGATCCGATCCGATCATACATCGTGGCGATGTGATGATCGAATAAATCGCATCAGAAGATAATCATGAAAATTCGCTGACGAAAGCATTTCTCAGTAATTTGAGCCAACCGTACACAGTTTGGGTGTCAAGCACTCGAGTGACTGGCTATAGACCAAGTGGGAGATTTTTGGACAATTATGACCCATAGCGTCACTATTTGTACAGATCATGGTGTTTTTGTACAAATTAACTATGTGACAAATGAGATTGCACTCTTATCTTTTGTGATTAGATCACCTAGATATATAAATGATGAGAGGTCCTTATGATTTGTTCCTGGACGGAGAATGATATGAGACAGTATCAATCCACCTAGGATAAATCATTAAATATCCCTTGTCAGAGTATTATCGAGATTGGACATCGATAAATACGTAAAAGACTAGTATTAGACTTATGCGTGTTGTGAGGGCACAACGACATAGTTCTCATATATTTGGGTATAGGATACTCATGCAAGTGTAATAGAAGGTTATGTTTTACCGATGGTACGGGAAACTGCTTCGCTCTGGATAGACCCCGCAGAATCCCATTGGTAGTATGATTATATGTCTATGGGAGTCCGCAATCAGGGTAGGTGTATTTGGTCTTAACCTGAGACTTGCACCGCTAATACTTACGACAATCAATATACTTTAGTTGAGGTCGTCCAGGGCTTTAACACGTTTTGTGTACGACAATTCTGGGTATATTGAGAATCGAAGTGTGTTGGGTGTGATGTTAAGACGGAAGTATCACTCCAGTCATATGGAGATGATGGTCACATAGGATATGGAAATCGTTATCTTAAATGCTCGAGCTATCGGGATATTATGACTAGGTCATGTATACCCGATTATAGAGACTAGTTGCCATACATCTGATATGTGCTTCGTACGGGGCATACACAATTCCAGCCCCAGGCCTAGCACTGAGCATCCGATGCTGGATCGAAATACAGATTACTACGGTATACTACGCTTGATATAGATCACATTTTCATATGAGGATATTTCTGGAGAATTGGGTAGGCATGGCGCTTTGCTAGAAGCCAACCTTGTCTGGTAAATCGGTACAAACGTAGTACGAGGTACTTACGTGTTCGGATAGTCTGACGACTGTATTTACTGCCAACATATCCGGGGATCTCATGGGTCACTTCCCAAAGATTCACCGATGATGTATGACTCGCACTCTAATTAATATAGGATTGATTAGAAGAGAGAGAAATTAATCTGGGATTAATTACGAAGATATTTTATCTGGGATAAAATATTAATTAAAGAGAGAAATGATTAATTTGGAATTAATCGATAAAATAATATATTTGATATATTATTAGAAATTGGATTTCGACGCGGAATTAAAATTAGATTTTAATTCGGGCGAACAAATTAATTTAGAATTAATTCGTTATTGACGTGAATAGTGATTTCGCTAGGCGTAATCGTTTAATTACGTCGCGATGGGAAATTCGTTAATTTGGAATTAGCGAACCCGAGCCCGAGATTATTTGAGAGCGCATTCACATTTCGAATTCGAGTGCGGCAGGCAAATTAAATCGAGCGTCAAATCGTTAGTCACATCAAGCGTCAAATCAAATGTCACTTTGAGTGATGTGACAAGTTATCTCTTGATTGAGTGTCGTGAGTGATGTTAGATGAAAGAAAGCATTTAATGTTTTTCTTTTGAAAATTGAAAAAGTGGTAAAAGGTTTAATTTTTTTGGAAAATATAAAACCCTTACATTTTATTTTCTCTCTCTCACTTTTCGGACTTCCCTCTCTTTTCCCTCCTCTCTCTCTCGGCTTAGAGCCACAATTTCTTCTTGTTCTTGTTCTGGTTCTGCCGAATGAAATGAGAAGAAAAAGAAATGATTTTGTTGCAAAATCTTGTGCTAGCAAACACTTGAGTCAATACAAAGGTGATAGGGTTGTGTTCTTGTGAGCTTGGAATCAATTTTGGAGATTAAAGCTTGGAGCTTCCATGGTGTCTCCCATGGCCGAATCTTGGAGGACTTTCACAGCCCAAAATCGAGCACCACTGTAGTACAAGGAGGCCACTGCCGCGAGTTTGAGAAGCTTGAAGACTCTTGTTCTTCGCGTCGCAAGATCCGATCAATGTGAGTATATTCCACCCCTCCTTTGATTGTATTCATGCGTTTTTCATGCTTGTTTGATGGATCTTGGGACCTAATTAGAAACCAACACCAAGTCCTTCTTGAGTGTTTCCAACACTTGGGTGAGTTTCCATATCACCTTGATTCACTCCTTTAAGTGCTAGCTTGGAACAAAATGAAAGAAAAATTTCTGCTCCAAGGTTCAATGTTTCGGCCATGGTAGAGAAAAGAGAGAGAAGAGTTTTGTGTTTTAGTTTTCTAAAAACAATTACCAAAAGTCAAAAACAAAAAGGTGTATATCCTTTTTTTCTGAAAAGAAATAAAAAGTGTGTTGTGTAAGTTACCATAATTACACTCAACCACTTCCATAAACAAAAAGTGACAAGTGATGTCAGTTCGTGGGACCCACTTTAAATTCAAAATTCAAGTGGTTTCCTCAACACACTTCGGGCTCGGTTTCCTTTAATCCGATTAAACGAATTTTCTGTTGCGAGATAATTAAATCCAATTTAGTTTAAATAATAATGCCTCACAAAATTATTACGAAAGTCGCTTACGAATTAATTCTAAATTAAATCGTTCGCAAGAATTAAAAACCAATCTTAATTCCGCATTGAAATCGAATTTCAATTAATATAACTAATATATTATTTTAGCTCAATTAAATAAATTAAATAATAAAATCTAATTTCACTATTAAATTTACTTTACCGATTATTTCTAAATTAATCGCGTTCTCTTTTCTCGACGAATTTTATCCCAGATAAATTCTCGATGCAATTAATTCTTTCTCTTTTAATTAATCCCAGATTTATTTATTGCCGTAATTAATCCCAGATTAATTTTCTCTCTCATAATTAATCATAAATTAATTTTCTGTTCGAGTCAAATCTCAACGGTGAATCTTCGAGAAGCGAGCCAAGAGATCCCTGGAAATGTTGGCAGTAAATACGGTCATCAGACTATCCGAATACGTGCGTACCCAGTACCACATTCTTACCGATTTACAAGACATGGTTGGCTTCTAGCAAAGCTCCGTGCCTAACCAATTCTACATAAATATTCAACGAAGAATATATAATCTTTGTCAGACGTAGTATACCTATTATTGCTTATTACGATCCAGTATCAGATGTCACATGTTGGGCCTGGGTCTGGAATTGTGTCTGCCCCGTACGAAGCATATATCGGATCTCTGGTAACTAGTCTCTATAATCGGATAATCATGACCTTGTTATATTATCCCGATAGCTGCAGCATACAAGAGTACCAATTTCATATCCAGCGTGATCATCATTTCCATATGACTGAAGTGATACTTACATCTTGACATCACATCCAATACACTAGGATTCTCAGTATACCTAGAAGATACGTACACAGAACCTGTTAAAGCCTCGGACGACCAAAACCAATGTATAGTGATTGTCTCAAGTATTAGAAATGCAAGTCTCAGGTTAAGACCAAATACACCTACCCTGATTCGGATTCCCATAGACACATAATCATACTACCAATGGGATTCTGAGGGGTCTATCCAGAGCGAAGCCGTTTCCGTACCATCGGTAAACAGAACCTCCTATTACACTTGCATGAATATCCAATACCCAAATATATGAAAACTATGCCATTATGCCTCCATAATGCGAACATGTGCAATACTAGCCTATTCCGCATTATCGATGTCCAGTCTCGATAATACTACGACTAGGGATATTTAATGATTAAACCTTAGTGGATTAATATTTTTTCATATCTTATTAATCTGGTACTAATCATATGGACTTTTATAATTTATATATCCATGTAATCCAATTACAAATGATAAAAGAGCAATT
Source organism: Zanthoxylum bungeanum (assembly GCA_019454045.1). Lineage (NCBI taxonomy): Eukaryota > Viridiplantae > Streptophyta > Magnoliopsida > Sapindales > Rutaceae > Zanthoxylum > Zanthoxylum bungeanum. Next base: position 19,158 of record SKCR01053665.1, on the reverse strand, counting down.
TCCTTTGCCACATAGTTAATTTGTACAACAACACCATGTTTTGTACAAATTGTGATGCTATGGGTCATAATTATCCATCAATCTCCCACTTGGCCTAAACCCAATCACTCAAGTGTCCTACACCTGAACTATGTACGGGTCGCTCAAACTTCTGCTGAGAAACAACTTTCGTCAGCGAATTTGCAATGTTATCATCTGATGCATTTTATTCGATCATCACATCGCTACGATGTATGATTTGACGAATAGGATGAAATAGTCGAAGTATATACTTGGATCATTGATAAGACCGCGATTCTTTAGACTGTGTTATAGCCTAGCTCATCTGCTAACAAAACTACTCCTAATCCAATTAGGATTATATAGATCCAAAAATGCTTATTTTGCTGCATCAGCTGCAGCAATGTTCCGCTTTTGTTATTTATTCAGCAACAGTATCTTACTTGGAAAATTTCCAAGTCACTGTTCTGTTATTCAAACTAATTATGTACCCTTATTGCGACTTAAAGTCGTCTTTGTCGGTTTGGAAACTTGCAGCAGTGAACCTAGTCACTTCAAATTCTCATTTCCCTATATTTTAAGAACGCATCCTTAGTTCATCTAAGATACTTAAGGATGCTCTTAACATCAATCCAGTGACCATCATCTGGATTGGCCTGATTGTGACTCCATATGCTCAAAGCATATGAGACACCAGGTCACATACATAACAAAATGTACGAACACTCAGAGAGTGTCAGCAGTATTCCAGATCTATCCTAGTAGATCCTTATTCCTATAATTAAGCTTGCTTCACCCAGGTATTCTATGGAGAATTTTAATAAAAGCCAAGCTTCACCGATAATATTATGGGAATGTTATTGCTAAAAAGCAATACATCATCAACTTGTAGGACATTCATTATCAGTGCGCTCCCACTAACCTTATTATACACACAAGAATCATATTCATTTTGAATGAAATCATACACCATTATGATCACATCAAAACTCCGGTTCCAAGAACACAATGCTTGCTTCAATCCATAAATGGATCGATTTAACTTGGAAACTTGTTTGCATGTTTTGGCACAACAAAACTGTCAAGATGTTGTAAACATCCTCCAAAAGGTTTCCGTTAAGGAAAACGGTTTTGACGTCCATATGCCATATTTCATAAATGAAATATGCAGCATTAGCAAGCATTATCCAAATTTATTTAATCATGGGAATAGATAAAATAATTCATCATAGTCGACAATTTGTCGTTGACGATACCCTTTCTATACAAGCCTAGCTGTGTACATTTGTATGTTGCCATCCATGTATGTCTTTCTTGAAGACTTATATAGTACCAATAGGCACAATGTCTTTTAGTACATCAACCAGTGTCCAAACTTAGTTGGTATACATGGAATCCATTTCGGACTTCATGGCATTTTAACATAAAATGAGTCGATACCTAGTATCACTTCCTCATACGTAGATGGTTCATCTTCCTCAATAAGATTAATATCTACATGAGGTGAGATCAGACACCCATACCTCCCAGGTTGTTTTCTGACTCTCTCCTACCTACGTGGTTCTTGTGTATTCGAATATTATTGGTATAGTTTCATCTCTGATGAACTGTTGGTGTTCTGTTAGGACTTGGTGCCTCAAATAGTATTACTCTGATTTTCATCGATTTTTACTTTCCTCCCACTTACCACTGCATATAGGAATTCCTCTTAGGAAAACCGCATGGAGAGCAACAATTAAATTGTTCTCTTGTGAGTTGTATAAGTACTATACTTTGGTTTCCCTAGGACAACCTACAAATAGGCACTTATCCGATTTGGGTTCTAGTTTGGTATCATCCAAACATTCAATTATATGCCCAGCATCCCCAAATCTTCAGAAATGAGAAACCCGGTTTCTTTCCTGTTCATATCTAATATGAAGTCTGTTTAACAGATTTTCATGGAACCTTATTCAAAATAAGTATTGCACTATTAAATACGTATCCCGTGAAGGAAATTGGTAGCTTAGAGTGACTCATCATTAACCTTAGCATGTCCAACAAAGTTCGGTTACTCTGCTCGGACACACAGTCAGGATGAGGTGTCCCGGGAGGAGTCCACTGTGAAAGAATACTATACTCTTTCAAGTAATCTTGAAACTTATATGTTTAAGTATTTTACACTATGGTCCAACCATAATGTTTTTAATACTATTACCGGTCTGTTTTCTTACTTCGTGTCAAAACTCTTTGAATTACTTAAAAGTTTCTGACTTGTGTTTCATAAGATACACATAACCGTAAGGTGATGCTACATCCGTAAAGGTTACGAAGTATTTATATCCACCCCTAGCCTAGCCAGACATGGGGCCACTTACGTCACTATGAACGAGGGCTAAAAGATCGGTGGCACTTGCACTTTTACCAAGTAAATTTGTTTTAGACACTTTACCTAATTAACTAGATTCATAGACATCATTTTAATTAGAATCAACTCCGTCTTAGTATCCACTCTTCTAAAGTGTGGATATACGAGTCTTGTTAATGTGTCCCAGACAACAATGACACTTTTAAGTCTCAACAGATTTATTCAGTTTCAGCTTTTGTTTGTCATATTATATGTTTGAGATTCATTTATATTATAAATATAAATGCTGTTATTCACATCTAATGTGCTTATCTCAATATCATCTTTATAAACAAAACACTTAGTGTTTTAGAATATAAAGGTATACCCGCAACAGGTTAAACTAGATACATAGATAATATTCATAGTCAAACTAGATACATTATAACAGTCTCCTAATTTAAGTACATGCCCAAAAGGCAGTTCCAAAATATAGGTTCTTACGGTCAAATCAACGACTCTCGTCCCGTTTCCGACTCATAGGTCGATCTCAACTGAAGCCAATCTCCTGCTAATCAGCAGATCCCGCACATCAGTACATATGTTTATGTACCACATCTGGTATCTAAAATTCAATTTTAAAACCACCAGTGGACATGTTTATAACAAACATACCTGAAGTCGGAGCCTTCCCCGTCTTCACTTCCTTCATGTATGTCTTGTCCATACGGCAGTCACGCTTCCAGTGACCCTGTTTGCCATAGTTTAGGAAGACATCTTGGGATATGTCATTTGTCTTCCCAGAAGACTGTGACGATTTAGCCTTGCCTTTTTTTTCACACCCCCAGAAGCCTTCGGCCAAGCCTTAGCATTTTGGGATGTCGAATTAAGATGCGTCTTGCGCTTCTTAGCCTTTTGTAAGCTCTGGCTCTGTCTCCTTGAGCATAGCCATTAACTCTCCGAGAGTTTTCTTATTACAATTACTATTTCTAAGATCTAAAAATAGATCTATGAAGATCCTTCAATTTCAATATCATACTGTAAGGATCTAATCCTTAGTTCTGGCGAAGAAATTAAGTAGTCATTGCGGCAAGCATAACAGATTGAGCACTAAATTTATCATCACCATGAGTCTTCCAAAGCTCATACTCCACTATTTGCTCCACTCCAGGCTCAGGCCCGAGATGTCACTCTATTAAATAAAGTAACTTCTCGACTCCTAGGACTATCCTGAGATTCTATTCACAATCTGAAAAATTTACACCGTTAAAGGCATTTTTCACCTAGTATTATGTCATTTGACGCTAATCTTTCAGTTATCTTGATTCCAATAGTCCAACTATCCAATCAACGATTTCGGGTACAATCGAATATAATGATTACTATAGTCTAACTATATAATCAACTACTATTTGATTAGTTAAATTCAAATATATTGATTACTATAATCCAATTATATAATCAACTATAAATGAAGTAGTTTATGTTGGAAAATTATGACCCATAGCATCACTATTTGTACAGATCATGGTGTTGTTGTACAAATTAACTATGTGACAAAGGAGATTGCTCTTTTATCATTTGTAATTAGATTACTGGGATACATAAATGATAAAAGTCCATATGATTAGTTCCGGATTGATAAGATATGAGACAATATCAATCCATGAAGGTTTAATCATTAAAATATTCCTAGTCGGAGTATTATCGAGATTTGACATCGATAATACGGAATAGACTAGTATTGCATTTGTGTGTGTTATGGGAGCATAACGGCAAAGTTCTCATATATTTAAGTATTGGATACTTATGCATGTGTAATAGTAGGTTGTGTTTACCGATGGTACGGAAATAGCTTCGCTCTGGATAGACCCCTCGAAATTCCATTGGTAGTATGACTATTGTCTATGGAAGTCTGAATCAGGGTAGGTGTATTTGGTCTTAACCTGAGACTTGCACCGCTAATACTTGCGACAATCAATATACTTTGGTTTTGGTCGTCCAAGGCTTTAACCGGTTCTGTGTACGCCTCTTATGGGTATATTGAGAATCATAGTGTATTGGGTGTGATGTCGTGATGGAAGTATCACTCCGGTCATAGTGGAGATGATGATCACGTATGATACGGAACTGATGCTCTTATATGCTGCAGCTATCGGGATAATAAGACTAGGTCATAGTTATCCGATTATAGGGACTAGTTACTAGAGATTTGATATGTGCTTCGTACGGGGTAGACACAATTCCAGCCCCAGGCCTAGCACGTGACATCCGATACTGGATCGAAATACGCAATACTATGTATACTATGCCTGCAACAGATTATATATTCCTTTAAGAATATTTCTGGAGAATTGGGTAGGCACGGTGCTTTGCTAGAAGCCAACCATGTCTTGTAAATCGGTAAAAACATAGTAATAGGTACGTACGTGTTCGGATAGTCCGACAACCGGATTTACAGCCAACATATCCAGGAATCTCACGGGTCGCTTCCCGAAGATTCACCGATGACGTATGACTCACAGATTATTAATCTGGGATTAATTATTAGATAGAGAAAATTAATCTAGGATTAATTACGGAGATATTTTATCTGGGATAAAATATTATTTAAAGATAGAGAACGATTAATTTGGAATTAATCGATAAAATAATATATTCGATAGATTAAATGAAATTAGATTTCGACGCATAATTAAAATTAGATTTTAATTCAGGCGATCGAGTTAATTTAGAATTAATTCGCTAGCGACGTGAATAGTAATTTTGCTATGCATAATTATTTAATTCAATTTGATTTAATTACGTCGCAACGGAAAATTCGTTAATTTGGAATTAGCGAACCCGAGCCCGTGAGTGTTTGCAGGCCAACTCACATTTCGAATGCAGTGGGGCCCATGAGTCACATCACGCATCACATCATTAGTCATTCATGTTGGTTATTCTAAGGGTCCCAAGGATCACAAATCAAGCATGAACATGAGTTAATACATTCGAGGAAGTCGCAGAATACTTACATCGAGCGGTTGAGCGACGCGGGGGGCAACAAAACTCAATCTTTCTGCCTTGGGACTGCTCGACAGTGAGCTGAAATCCCTCACTGGGTTCGGCCTTCGTCAACAAGAAACCAAGCTCCAAGCTTCGTCATTTGATTCCCGGCTCATGGGTGGACGTCCCTATCACCTTCGTATGTCTCGTTGTGTGCTAGCACTTGCGATTTTTGCCATAAAAATCCAACTCTTGGTTTCCCTTTCTTCCTCCATTTCCACGGTAGTTCACTGCCAAGAACAGAAGAAAAAGCCCACTGGTTTGGGCATGAGAGAGAGGGGAAAATAGAGAGAAGGAGAGAAGTTGTGTATTAAGTTAATTTGATTTCCAAAATAAAAAATAAACATATACAAAATTTGTGTAAATGATTTCCAAATGTTAACACAATTTTTGGCTCCAAAATAGCATTAAATGCTAGCCATCAACTTCCATCAATCAATCCATCAATCAATCAAATCAAGTGACAAGTTGTCACATCACTCAAAGTGACATTTGATTTGACTCTTGATGTGACTAATTATTTGACGCTTGATTTGACTTACGTGCCGCACTCGAATTCAAAATGCGAATGCGCTCAGAAATAATCTCGGGCTTGGGTTCGCTAATTCCAAATTAATGAATTTTCTGTTGCGTCGTAATTAAATGATTACGCCTAGCGAAATCACTATTCTTGGTGCTAACGAATTAATTCTAAATTAATTCGTTCACCCGAATTAAAATATAATTTTAAATCCGCATCGAAATCCAATTTCGTTTAATATATCAAATATATTAATTTATCGATTAATTCCAAATTAACCATTATCTCTCTTTTAATGATATTTTATCCCAGATAAAATATCTCCGCAATTAATCCCAGATTAATTTTCTCACTCTTCTAATTAATCCCAGATTAATATAGAGTGCGAGTCATACGTCATCGGTGAATCTTTGGGAAGCGACCCATGAGATCCCCGGATATGTTGGCAGTAAATTCGGTCGTCGGACTATCCGAACACGTAAGTACCTCGTACTACGTTTTACCGATTTACAAGACAAGGTTGGCCTCTAGGAAAGCGCCATGCCTACCCAATTCTCCGGAAACATCCTTACAGGAATAAAGGATTTGTATTAGGCGTAGTATACGTACTATTGCATATTTCTGTCCAGTATCGGATGATCACATGCGAGGCTTGGGGCTGGTACAGTGTCTGCCCCGTACGAAGCATATATCGGATGACAAGCAACTAGTCTCTTTAATATCGAATAATCATGACCAAGTCACATTATCCCGACGGTTGCAACCTTATATAGAGAACCAGTTATGTATCCTGCGCGATCATCAACTCCATATGACTGGAGTGACACTTCCGTCTTGACATCACACCCAACACACTACGATTCTCAATATACCCAGCATTGGCGTACACAGAACCAGTTAAAGCCCTGGACGACCTCAACCAAAGTATATTGATTGTCGCAAGTACTAGCGGTGCAAGTCTCAGGTTAAGACCAAATACACCTACCCTGATTTAGGACTTCCATAGACACATAGTCATACTACCAATGGAATTCTGAGGGGGTCTTATCCAGAGCGAAATTGTTTCCCGTACCATCGGTGAAACACAACCTCCTTTTACACTTGCATGAGTATCCTATACCAAAATTTATGAGAACTATGTCGTTGTGCCCTCACAACACGCACAAGTGTAATACTAGTCTTTTATGCATTCATCGATGTCCAATCTCGATAATGCTCTGACTATGGATGTTTAATGATTTATCCTTCATGGACTGATACTGTCTCATATCATTCTCAATCCAGGAAAAAATCGCAGGGATCTCCTATCATTTATATATCTAGGTGATCTAATCATAAATGATAAGAGTGCAATCTCCTTTGTCACATAGTTAATTTGTACAACAACACCATGATCTGTACAAATAGTGACGCTATGGGTTATAATTTTCTAACAATCTCCCACTTGGCCTATAGCCAGTCACTCGAGTGTCTTACACCTGAACTATGTACGGTTGGTTCAAATTGCTGAGAAAAGACTTTCGTTAGCGGATTTGTATGATTATCATCTGATGCGATTTATTCGATCATCACATCGCCACGATGTATGATCCGAACGAATCAGATGAATAGTCGAAGTATGTATCTGGATCGTTGATAAGACCGTTAATTCTTTAGCATGTGCTCAAGCCTAGCTCAGCTGCTAACAGAATTAGATCTAATTAGATTTTATATCGACCCAGAAGGCTTCTATTGCCGCCTCAGCTGCAGAAATAACCCGCATTTGTTGTTTATTCGATAACAGTATCTTGCTTGGAATATTTCCAGCGCACTGTTTCGTTATTCAAACTGTATAGTACCGTTTGTGACTTTTAGTCGTCTTATCGGTTTAGGAAATTTGCTACAGTGATCCCAGTCACTTCAAGTTCTCATTCTCCATAGACTAAGACAGAATCCTTAGATCTCTAAGATACTAAGTATGTTCTTAACTTCAATCCAGTGACTATCACTTGGATTGGCCTGTTTGTGAATCCATATGCTCAAAGCGTATGAGACACCAGGTCGCGTATATTTTTCAATGTACGGTTTCTCGCAGAGTTTCAACAACTTTAAATCTTTCCCAGAAGATCTTTATTCCTTGAATAAAGGTTGTTTCTCCCAAGAATTCCACGGAGAATTTTCTCGAAAGCCAAGCTTTCACCGATTGTTATTATGGGAATATCATTTCCAAGAAATGACGTATTATCATTATTTATACAAGACAGCCACTGTCAGTGCGCTCCCACTAACCCTCTTATATACACAAGAATCATTTATGTTTTGAATTAAATCATACTCCATTATGATTATATCAAAACGATAATTCCAAGAACCTAATGCTTGCTTCAATCCAAACATAGATCGAATAACCTGCAAACCTTGTTTGCTAGTTTTAGTACGACAAAACCGTGTTAGGTTTATATCTAGGTCCCAAGATCAAACAAGACATGAAATACATGTGTGAACACATCAACGGAGGTAGCGGAATACTCACATCGATCGGTTGAGACGAATCGGCAACAAAAATTAATTTTTCCCTTGCAAAAATTTCGGCAAGGCAGTGAGCAGCCACTGCTCCACATTTCAGATTTGAGCTGAGAAAATGAGCTTCGAATCTTCGTCGAATGGTTCCCGACTCATGGGTGAACCTCCACCCACCTTCGCAAGTCTCTCGAGTGCTAGCTCTTCTTGATTTTGCCACAAAATCAAGCACATTGCTTCCCAAACTCACGCCCAAAATGAAGAAAACCAGTGAGCATTTTACTGCCCATTTGGGCGTGAATGATGATGGAGAAGAGAGAGGGAAAGTGTGTATTAGTTTAGTCAAAGATTTCCAAAATGCTTTATATATTTTTCCAAAAAATAATAGCATTTACCATTTTTTATTTACAAATAAAATAAATGGTAATGGCTTCTCAACCACCACACTATTCCAACAAACACCCATCACTATTCAATGTCTTTATCAAAGTGACTTGATGTGTGTCTTCAATCAATCAATCAATCACATCAATCAATCACATCACTCAAAGTGACTTTTGATTTGACGTTTGATGTGACGAATGATTTGACGCTTGATGTGACTTGCGTTGCCGCACTCGAATTCGAAATACGAATGCGCTCGCAATCACACTCGGGCTCGGGTTCGCTAATTCCTAATTAGCGATTTTTCCGTTGCGTCGTAATTAAATGATTACGCCTAGCGAATTCACTATTCACGTCGCTAACGAATTAATTCTAAATTAATTCGTTCGCCCGAATTAAAATCTAATTTTAATTCCGCGTCGAAATCTAATTTCGTTTAATATATCGAATATATTAATTTACCGATTAATTCCAAATTAATCATTCTCTCTCTTTAGACGATATTTTATCCTAGATAAAATATCTCCGTAATTAATCCTAGATTAATTTTCTCTCTCATCAAATTAATCCCAGATTAATAAATGTGCGAGTCATACGTTATCGGTGGATCACTGGGAAGCGACCCATGAGATCCCCGGATATGTTGGCAGTAAATACAGTCGTCGGAGTATCCGAATCACGTACGTACCAAGTACTACGTTCTACCGATTTACGAGACAAGGTCGGCTTCTAGCAAAGCACGAAGTCTACCCAATTCTCCGGTCATATTCATCTAAGAATATTAAGATCTATATCAAGCGTAGTATACCAAGTATTGTGTATATCGGCCCAGTATCGGATAGTCACGTGCTAGGGCTGGGGCTGGATAAGTGTCTGCCCCGTCCGAAGCACATGTCGGATGTCTGGTAACTAGTCTCTATAATCGGATATACATGACCTTGTCATAATATCCCGATGGCCGGCCAGCACTTAAGAGCACTAATAACGTATCATGCGTGACATCATCTCCATTATGACTGGAGTGATACTTCCGTCTTGACATCACACCCAATACTCTACGATTCTCAATATACCCAGCATTGGCGTACACAGAACCGGTTAGAGTCCTGGACGACCTCAACTAAAGCATATTGATTGTCGTAAGCATTAGCGGTGCAAGTCTCAGGTTAAGACCATACACACCTACCTTGATGTCGGACTCCCATAGACACATAGTCATAATACCAATGGGATTCCGAGGGGTCTATCCAGAGCGAAGCGTTTCCCGTACCATCGGTGAAACACAACCTCCTATCGCACTTGCATAAGTATCCAATACTTATATATATGAGAACTATGCGTTGTGCCCTCACAACGCGCACAAGTGCAATACTAGCCTATTCCGCATTATCGATGTCCAGTCTCGATAATACTCCGACTAGGGATATTTAATGATTAATCCTTCGTGGACTGATACTGTCTCATATCATTCTCAATCCAGGAACTAATCATAGGACCTCTCTTCATTTATATATCTAAGGTGATCTAATCACAAATGATGAGAGTGCAATTTCCTTGTCACATAGTTAATTTGTACAACAACACTATGATCTGTACAAATAGTGACGCTATGGGTCATATTATCCAACAATCTCCCACTTGGCACATAGCCAGTCACTCAAGTGTCGAACACCCGAACTATGTACGGTTCGCTCAAATTGCTGAGAAAAGGTTTTCGTCAGCGGATTTGCATGATTATCGTCTGACGCGATTTATATGATCATCACATCGCCACGATGTATGATCCGAACGAATCAGATGAATATAGAAGTATATATCTGGATCGTCGATGAGACCTTTAATTCTTTAGCCTGTGCTGACGCCTAGCTCAGCTGCTAACAGAACTATATCTAATCTAATTAGATTTATTTTCGACCCAAATGGCTTCTATTGCTGCCTCAGCCGCAGCAATAATCCGCATTTGTTGTTTATTTGGCAACAGTATCTTGCTCGGAAGATTTCCAGCTCACTGTCCCGTTATTCAAACTTTTTAGTACCGCAGTATTTAACTGTTGGAAACTTGCGGCAGTGATCCCAGTCACTTCAAGTTCTCCTTCTCCATAGTTTTAGACAGCATCTTTAGTTCTCTAACATACTAATAGATGTCCTTAACTTCAATCCAGTGACTATCACTTGGATTGTCCTGATTGTGACTCCATATGCTCAAAGCGTATGAGACACCATATCAAGTATATTTTAAATGTACAATTTCCCAGAGAGTGTTAACAACTCCAAATCTATCCCAGTAGATCTTTATTCCTTGAATAAAGGTTGTTACTCCCCAGAATTCTACGGAGAATTTCTATGAAAGCCAAGCTTTCACCAATTGCTTTATGGGAATTTCATTATCAGTGCTTTCCCACTAACCTCCTTATATACACAAGAATTATTTCGTTTTGAATTAAATCATAAACCATTATGATTACATCAAAACGACAGTTCCAAGAACCTTATGCTTGCTCCAATCCAAACATGGATCGAATAACCCGCAAACCTTGTTTGTTGGTTATACAAAATCGTCAGGATGTTGAAAATATCCTCCAAAAGGTTTCCTTTTCAGGAAGGCGATTTTGATCTTTAACTAACACATTTCATAAATGAAATATGCAGTATCAACAAGCATCATCAAAATGGATTTACCATGGCAACAGGTAAAAGGTTGACCGTTATTAACATAATGTTGATAACGATACCTTTCCGTCACAAGCCTAGCTTTGTACGTTGGTATGTTGCCATCCATGTATGTCTTCCTTGAAGACGTTTACAGTACCAATAGGCACAATGCCTTGCGGTACAACAACTAGTATCCAAACATAGTTGTTATTCATGGAATCCATTTCAGACTCATGGCACTTTGCCATAATAGGGAGTCGATACCTCGTATCACTTCCTCAAAACGTAGTCGGTTGGTATACCTCCACAAGATTAATATCTTTATGAGGTTACATCAGAAACCCATACCCCAGGTTGTTTTCTGATTCTCTCCGATCTACGCGGTTCTTGTGTATTCGAAGATTAATGGTACATATTCATCATTGATGAACTGTTTGTGTTCCTTTAAGGACTTCGTGCCTTGAATAGTATTACTCTGATTTTCATCAAGTATCACTATCCTCCCACTGACCACTGCATATCGGTGTTCCTCTTAGGAACCGCATGGTGAGCAACAATCATATTGTTCTCATGTGAGATTTATAAGTACTATACTTATGGTTTCCCTAGGATAACCTATAATTGGCACTTATCCAATTTGGGTTCTAGTTTGGTATCATCCAAACGTTATGCCCGGCATACCCAAATTATTAGTAATGAGAAACCCTGTTTCTTTCCTGTTCATATCCTATATGACATCTGTCAAACAGTTTTTCATGGAACCTTATTCTAAATAATTTTTGCACTGTTAATACATATCCGTTGAAGGAAATGGTAGCTCAGAGCGACTCGTGATAAACCTTATCATGTCCAAAAAAATTCGGTTTTTAGTTCAGACACATCGTCAAACTGACATGTCTCGGGAGGAGTCCTCATCTGAAAGAATACTGTACTCTTTCATGTATATATGAAACTTACTGCTTAAGTATTTTCCATTACGGTCTTACCGTGATGGTATAATACTATAGCCGATCATCTTTATCTACTTCGTGTCGAAACTCTAAAAGTTTCCGATTTGTGTTCTTCAAAAGAAACACATAACCATAACGTGATGCCACATCCGTTAAGTCACGAAATATTCATGTTCACATCTAGCCTAGCTAGATATGGGCCCACTGTCTTCACAATGAATAGGGCTAACAGATCGATGGAACATCATTTTCACTATTACCAAGTAAATAGTGTTTTAGGTACTTTACCTAATAAACTAGATTCGTAGACTTTATTTGAATAGTCAAATTAGTCCTAGTACCCACTCTTCAAAAGTGTGGATATACGAGTCTTGTATAATTGTGTCCCAGACAACAATGCCACAAATAAGTCTCTACTTGATAAATCAATATGAGCTATTTATTTGTCATTTTATATGTTTTGAGATTTTATTATATTCAAAATATAAATTCTGTTATTCACATCTAATGTGTTTATCTAATATCATCTTTATATAATGAAACACTTTAGTGTTCTAAAATATAAAGGTTTATCCACAATGGATTAAACACTGATATAAAGATAATGTCTCTAGTCAAACTAGTTACCTTATAACAGTTCCTAATTTAAGTACACACACAAAGGGTAGTTCCTAAACTTAGGTATCTACGGTCGAAACAGCGACTTTCGTCCCGTTTCCGATTCGCAGAGCAATCTCAGCTTGAAGTCAGTATCCTGCTCAAAGCAGATTCTGAACATCAATACATATATTTTATGTACCACACTAAGTATTTAAAATCTAATTTCAATACTAGTAGTGAACATAACTTTGACAATCATTTTTAAAGTAAGAGCCTTGCCCTTTCTTTAATTCCTTCGTGTCTGCCATATCCAAATGGTAGTCACTTTGGGATATGTCAATTATCCTTTTCAATATTTTAGGAACCTTAGGCCAAGCCTTGGGATTTTAGAATATCGAAACGTTGCACCTTGTGCTACATGCCCAATTGCAAACTTTGACTTTTCACCTCTAGAATAGTCATTTAATTCTCCAAGAATTATTTATTGCAATTTTAATACTTATTAAATCTAAACATAGGTTTTTGACAAGTATGTTAAATTAAGCACTAAAGTCATCATCACATAAATCTTCCAAAGATTTTATGCTCTACTTATTTTGCTTAATTTTAGGCTTAAGGTATAATAAGTTATTTTATCAAATAAAGTAACTATTGTTTAATCCCAATTTGAAAATTAAATCATTTAAAACATTTAATCCCAGATTATATTTTAAATATCCAACTTTTCAATTCTTTCTTGATTTCAATAGTCCAACTATTTAATCAATATTAGTGGTACTATATATATTATAATGATTATAATAGTCCAACTATATAATCAAATATAATCCAAATTAATTAACCTCAATTACATTGATTACTATAATCCAATTATAAAATCAACTGTAAACTGAAATTAATTAATTCAAATATATTGATTAATATAATCCAATTATATATAATCAACTATAATACAGTCCAACTGTTTATTAAAAACAACATTAAATATTAGTCCAACTAATACTTTTATTATATATGACGAGTGATATTTGTTTGAGCGCGTATGGCGAGTAATTGAACGAATATTGCAAATTCAATTTTGCCTCCCACTATTTTTCGTCGAACCTCTAACCCTCTGTCGAGTACTCGAGGGAAACCGTGTTTCCTAGTGGGCTAGGATCCGTTAAATATCACACAATCTTGACTTTGGCCAACAAATTGTATGATAATTAACTAGGTAGATCTCTAAGATCAATTGGATCTAATCCAATTCCTAGATCCAGTAGGTGGACATCCAAGTCCTAAACATATATCTTATATATGCCTATATATCCAATATATACCCTAACCTTTTTCCTCTGAATCAACTAGGCCTTGGCTTTGGCACAACAAACCTAATGATCCCAGTCAAGCGCGGACCCATTGACCATGGAAGCTTCGTAATCAATGTCGTTGGACAAGAAGTGGTCTTGACTTTGGCCAACAAACCACAACTTGGACAAGACACCAATATGGAACAAAGCCTCGTGATTCAAACACATCTTTGACGGACAAGGGCTTGAGTTTGGCCAACAACCCATGCCAATCTAGGATCTTGAGCAAGAATCACTCAATGGAAGGAAAAAACGCATGATATTTGATGAGGGCTTTTCGCGTGCAAATTGGCGCTACCAATTCATTATCTTTGTTAAGGTCTCATCATCATACACCCTTAAACATGCATTCTAAATACATAATAAAGCGAGTATGAAAAAAAGTAATAATGATATGCAGATGGATACTTAACATTTTGATCCTAGATCAAATCTCTCCCTTTCTCACTCAAGCTAGCACTTGTATTACTTCTACCCGTTACACTACACTTCTAAAGAAACCTCATTTACATTGAGGGGAATAGGTGATAAGAGAATACAAAGAGAATAGAGGTGATAAGGCTCGACACGCAGGTCCAATTTAATAAATCGAATTTATTACAACAATTTCCAAAATTGCCCCACCGACTAATATCCATCCGATATACATTATTCATTCATCACAACCACGTATTCACACAAAAGCATGCTATCAATCAATCTAATCAAATTAATTAATCTGATAATAATTATGTGATCATCCAATGTTCAAACAACGATTTGATTTTGCTCGAGTCAAACTCGTTTTGCGAATAAGTACTCAAAGTACGAATTCATGAATTAAATTAAACTACAACATTAAATCAAATTTAATATGTATTTAATACTAATTCACTATTCAATTCCAAATTAAATATTACACTTTATTAATAAACCTTTAACGACTTAAATTCCAAATTTAATCGGTTCGGGTCTCAAAGCCCGATAACGTCCAACGTCAATTCAATTCAAGTCTAATGGGCTTTAATTAATTTCTATAAGGCGTGGGCTTCGGCAACCAAAGCCCAATCAAGGAGTAACCCCATAAGCCCAGAAATCAATTTAGGCCCATTAGGCCCAATAAACTTTAAAGGTTTATAAGTGCATTTGGGCTTTATGGTTATGGTTTTGGGCCCAATTGGATCCAATCCACATGGCCTAAACCCAACTTGATAAAATCAAGCCCAATAACCCCAATTACAACTTAATAAGCCCAAATCCAATTTAAAGGCCTAATTCATTAAATTACACAAATCCAATTTCGCAATTTAATTACCTAAAGTGCATTACATGATTAATCACCCAAATCAATTTTCCAAAACATGAAATTAGTCCATTTAATCATGTTCATTATCATCATCACATGTCCAACACATAAATGAAAAAATCAAACCCATTACATGCTTTAAAGCTCTCGGCCAAAGGAGTAATTTTTGTCCGATTTGAATTTAATCCAATTAATTCCATAATTGACATCTAATTAACTTCCCGAATGATTTCCAATACATCTAATGTTCAAAAATCAAAAATCCAAGACTTTAAAGGGCATTATTAATTCGGCCAAGGTAAGTATTTGGGATTTTTATCCAATTCAAAATCCAATCAAATTAGTTTTAAATTAACATTATCCTTAATGATTCTAATTCATCCAATGAATCAAAATCAAAAAATTCCAAGAATCCAAAATTCACATCACATTCGGCCAACACTCTAAATTTGGGGAAAATTATTCCAAACACATTTTCTTGAAATTGATCAAATCAATCTTCAATTCAACATATATTTAGCATGCTCAAACATCCAATTTTACAAAATCATGCTCAAATACAAAATACCCAATTTTAAGCCCTACATTTTCATGCTTGAACCTATAGCTCTTGATGCGATTGTTAGGTTTATATCTAGGTCCCACGATCAAACAAGACATTAAATACATGTGTGAACACATCAACGGAGGTAGCGGAATACTCACATCGATCGGTTGAGACGAATCGGCAACAAAAATTAATTTTTTTTCCTTGCAATTTCGGCCAAGGCAGTGAGCAGCCCACTGCTCCAACATTTCAGATTTGAGCTGAGAATGAGCTTCGAATCTTCGTCGAATGGTTCCCGACTCATGGGTGAACCTCCCTACCACCTTCGCAAGTCTCTCGGAGTGCTAGTTCTTCTTGATTTTGCCACAAAATCAAGCACATTGCTTCCCAAACTCACGCCCCAAAATGAAGAAAACCAGTGAGCATTTTACTGCTCATTTGGGCGTGAATGATGATGGAGAAAGAGAGAAGGGAAAGTGTGTATTAGTTTAGTCAAAGCATTTTCCAAAATGCTTTATATATTTTTCCAAAAAATAATAAGCATTTACCATTTTTTATTTATCAAATAAAATAAATGGTAATGGCTTTCTCAACCACCAACACTATGTTGGACAAAATGACCCATAGCGTCACTATTTGCACAGATCATTGTGTTGTTGTAGCAAATTAACTATGTGACAAAGGAGATTGTACTCTCATCATTTGTGATTAGATCACCTTAGATGTATAAATGAAGAGAGGTCCATATGATTAGTTCCTGGATTGAGAATGATATGAGACAGTATCAGTCCACGAAGGATTAATCATTAAATATCCCTAGTCGTAGTATTATCGAGACAGGACATCGATAATGCTGAATAGGCTAGTATTGCACTTGTGCGCGTTGTGAGGGCACAACGGCATAGTTCTCATATATATAAGTATAGGATACTTATGCAAGTGCGATAAGAGTTGTGTTTCATCGATGGTACGGGAAACAGCTTCGCTCTGGATAGACCCCTCGGAATCCCATTGGTATTATGACTATGTGTCTATGGGAGGCCGAAATCAAGGTAGGTGTGTATAGTCTTAACTTGAGACTTGCATCGCTAATACTTACGATAATCGATAGACTTTGGTCTTGGTGGTACAGGGCTTTAACCGGTTCTGCGTACACCACTTCTGGGTTTATCAGAGAGTCGTAGTGTATTGGGTGTGATGTCAAGACGGAAGTATCACTCCAGTCATAGTGGAGATGATGTCACGCAGGATACGGTATTAGTGCTCTTAAGTGATGGCCGGCCATCGGGATATTATGACAAGGTCATGTATATCCGATTATAGAGACTAGTTACCAGACATCCGACATGTGCTTCGGACGGGGCAGACACTTATCCAGCCCCAGCCCTAGCACGTGACTATCCGATACTGGGCTGATATACACAATACTACGGTATACTACGCTTGATACAGATCTATATATTCCTGTAAGAATATTTCTGGAGAATTGGGTAGGCATGGCGCTTTGCTAGAAGCCAACCTTGTTCTTGTAAATCGGTATAAACGTAGTACGAGGAACTTACGTGTTCGGATAGTCCGACGACCGTATTTACTGCCAACATATCCGGAGATCTCATGGGTCGCTTCCCGAAGATTCACCGATGACGTATAACTTGCACTTAATTAATCTGGGATTAATTAGAAGAGAGAGAAAATTAATCTGGGATTAATCACGGAGATATTTTATCTGGGATAAAATATTAATTAAAAAGAGAGAACGATTAATTTGGAATTAATCGATAAAATAATATATTTGATATTATTTGAAATTGGATTTTGACGCGGAATTAAAATTAGATTTTAATTCGGTCGAACGAATTAATTTAGAATTAATTCGTTAGCGACGAGAATAGTGATTTTGCTAGTCGTAATCATTTAATTACGACGCGACGGAAAATTCGTTAATTTGGAATTAGCGAACCCGAGCCCGAGAGGGATTGCGAGCGCATTCGTTTTCGAATTCGAGCGCGGCATGCAAGTCACATCAAGCGTCTGTTGGGGTTGGTGCTCAGCGCCAATCCGGACCGTATTTATGTCTGATTCATGAATACGAACATCCCCTTATTCCATAATATTTCTTATTTATGGTTGCACCTTTTGTTCTTATATACGTATTCGATCTGATTACGATTAGATTGAAACTAAATGTGGTTTAGTGATATGTATATATTAGACAAAGGCCCGATAATATATAATGCAGTACACAGTTACAAAGTTAGTTTTGTAATTGACATTGGGAAATGTCACTGCTATATTAATATTATCAAACATAGTTCCTGGTCAAGATTTGCTAACACGGGTCGGTTAGTCAAATCCATTGAGACCAATACATGTCGTATCGTGACTAGGTCCGATGGTTTATCCCAATGAACCATGAGTCTATGGAGACTCGTATAGACGTTGTAGGTGTTTATAGTGGATAAACACTGAACGGCTCACCGAAGATTCTTAATGGATGGTACGCCAACGTCAATAAGAATCTTCTCGGGTTGAGTAGCATAGTGGTCCTTCGACTTGAGACACCACTGTGGATGTATGAGACATCCTCCACACTTAGATGGCAGTCACGTCACCGATCTATTTAGATCAGACCTCCGCCTGTTCGTTGGGTGTGGATCGATCCTCAGGATATCCTGTGTGTGTCAAGATAGGATCCGTCAGTTCTGTGTACAGATCATAGGTAGTCCATATATTATTAGCAGTCTGTTAAATCTGTGGCCACAGTATACATCGGAAGTAAGTTCTGAGTGTTATTTAGAGATTGCTAATAGATACGTCGACGGGATTAATACCTATAGAGATTTGACGTTTACATCTATATCTCTGGGATTATCCGGATACCTGTGACGGAGGGATTATACGTATGCAATGACCCCTCGACCTGTATGATTCAGCTCGTTTATCTGTGATCGTCATAATCTACGGGTGGATAGATTATGGACATGAAATTGGATTT